>BJBW01002151.1:93105-120079 GCA_004320125.1 Scolopax mira | reverse complement strand
GAACGGGCTGAGTATAATCCTTGTGTATTTTATATTGGTATCATCAGGATCAATATCGGTTCTTCAGTGTTACCAATGTTTATTATTTAGTAGTAGTCTATTAAATCTGTTGTATATTTCAGCCCTCGGGTTTCCTTGGGTTTTTTTTTCCAGATTCCCCTTCCCGGGTGGGGAGGGCTCATCAGATGAGAGAATAATTGCCTAAACGGCAGTAAATTGTTGTGGGTACCTCACACCCAAGCAGTGTGCCAGTGGGCCTGTAGGCCGCCGTCACAGACCCCGCGCCCGCCCAAGGCCTCTGGTGGTGCCCGGGTGAGAGCTCATCCCTGCCGGCTCCAGGGAGAAGTGGCTTCGCCGGCTCCCAGCGAGCAAAGCCCCGCTGTACATTACGGCTTCGCCCGGCGTTCCCGTGAGGAACGGGGCCGCAGCAACTTCTTCCTCACGGCGACCCGCCAGGGGGCAGGGCGCCTCCCGAACGTGGAGGCGGCTTTTCACGCCGCTTCTCCCGGGGCTCGACCGCCCGGGGGACGTTTCTGGCGCTGGCGGCTCCCCCGGGCTGCTCTCGAAAGGGAGGCGCGACCAATCGATCCCTCGGGCGGGGAGCGAGGCGGGCGGGATGGGGCGGAGCTGCGCTGGGCCGGGCTTGGCCGAGCCGCCCTGTGCCGGCCCGGCGCGGCCGTAGGGGCAGAGGCCTCGGTCGCGGCCTGGCTTTGCGCGCCAGGAGCCGCCCTGCCTGCCACCCCGTGAGAGGAATGTAGACCTGAACAGTTTCCCCTCACTAATCCCTCTCCTCTCCGGGTTTAGGGCGGTTTCAGTGTTTCTGGTTAATTCGCTCGCCGTTTGAAAAGGCAGCACGGCGCTTTCCACCACCCTCGGGCACATAAAGTGACCTTGGGCGGCCTTGGCCTGGCCAAACCCGCGTGTCCTGAACAAAGGGCCTTTTTGGAGCTAAACTATGTGAGGAAGTCTGTAAAAGGGGGAAAGGCCCAATAAAATAAGATTTATTTTTTTTTTTTTAATAGGAAGGACAGTTAGTTGAGCATGTTGTGGCCTGTGAGGAGCCACACACCACTGCAGGCTGTCCCCTATGGTGATTCCCAGGGACCAGCGCTATTCCCTGTGGTTGTGGGGACACACTTATGGCCCCAAAACCAGCCCCAGGCTGGCCACCCCGTGTCTCCAGGGGCTGGAGATTAACTGGTGGTGTGGGATGTAGTATGAAGAGCAAACCTGGCCTTGGTGCGACACCAAGGGCTGAGGTTCTTCCCAAGCCTGCCAGAGCCCAGGCTGCCTTTCCCTGCTGGAAGGCAAGGAGGGGAAACCCAGTGAATGCAGGAGAGGGTACAGGTGAAAGCAGGCAAGGTGCAAGCACCAAGAGAAGGGCACACTCAAGAAAGTTAGCAGAGGTTGGGTTTCTGTCTTCCACGAGAGCTTGAGCTGCTGCAGGCTGCCCTTGCCAAGCTGTGCTGTCTCCAGGCTATCTGATTGGGTCTGTGACAGCTGATGGGGTTGCAAATGCTAAATTTACATTCAGTTATTGCTTGATACTGAAACAGTTTTGCAGGCTGTTCTGCATCTGCACTGAGAAACAACCGGGCACTGCAGGACAAAAGCCTTTGCACTGAGTGAAGCAAGCAGTACAAAAGCAACACAGTGCATTGAAATCCCACAATGCACGTTCTTTGGCGGTGCCATTTGAAGGCAACTGAAACATCTCCATCACAAAATCAAACCTGACTGAAGCATGCAGTTCCCACTGCCAGGTGCACAGAGGACCCGAGCCAGAGGAGCCCACACAGCTGGAGCAGTGAAGTGTGCAGGGTGGGGCTCTGGCATCCCCGTGTGTAGATGACACTGAGACGCGTGAAGTGATAAAATTTTTGCAGGTAAGGACCATGTGCTCACAATAAAACAATCCATGCAGACACAAAAAAGTGCTTCTGTTTGTGCAGGTGCTCTGCACTGGTGTGTTGCCTGGCCACAGCATGAAGGCTCTTGGAGAATACAAGATGGTTTTGCTTGAGAGACTTTGGAGAAGTAATAAATAATTATGGATAAGTAATTAAAAAAAAAGAGAAGGCCAAGCACCGTCTGCCTTTGTTCTGGTGTGGAGATCTGACTGGCAAAGGTGATTAGAAGTTTAGGTCCAGTAGAGCTTTAAGATCCAGGTTTTTTTAGGCTTTACTTCTGGGAAAAAAAAATGTGTTAAAAAACATGAACAAACCCCAAACTCACAGATGGTTATAAAGTCATCCTAAGTGGTCATGAAATATTTGCACTAGTGGAGTAGAACTGCCAGGAGGGAAGAGAGTGCCAAAATTCTGATTATTCTTTTCCAGTTTGTTTACCACATGCAGATTGCTCTGCTATTGCCTTGAGCAAAAATGGCAAAAGCAACAGCAGTCCAGCACATAAGTCTCAAGCTAAGCTGCTCACCAACACAAAAAAAAATGAGAAAAAGCTGTGCAAACATGCCTTGTTTCAACCCCAGCAATGGGCTGAAGTTGTGATGTGTTAACCTAAAATACTACGAAGTCGTGTGTGTGCTCACAACTCCAGACCTCGGGATGTCTGAGCTAATAGTTGGGCTTGGCTGCTTTCTGGTGTTGAACTACATGCAGTTCCAGAAGGATCTGTGCTAGTTCTAAAGGGCAAATTGTCACAACACAAGTTTTACTGTGCTTTTCTGGATGCCAGACAAATGGCTGTCCTCCAGATGTGGTCGGCACTAGTTTGCTGGGGGATTGTCTTACAGCGCGACCCCAGTTTATCACTGCAGCAAGCACATGGCAGCTTCTGCCCTTATTTGCACTGTCCTTTCCCTCTCCACAAACCAGGAAGCATCACCAGCTGTTGCAAAGGCAGGTCCAGGGCTGGCCTAAGGCAGACATCAGAGTGGACAGGTACTATCACTGCTGTCCAGAAATGAAGAAGCTACTTTCTGGCAAGAATGATTTGTTACCTAAGTGGTCTTGTTCCCCTTGGTGTTTACCCACCTCTCCTCTATCCATTGCTTTTAGGAACTTCCCAAGACCCATGTGCAACCCTGCCTTTGGATGCTTCAGTGGGAGCATTACTGTGCCACTGAACGGGACCATCGCACTCACTGCTTCTGTCTAGGTAGCCTGCTTACCAAAGAGTAAAAGAGAGAGTCGAGTCTGATCTAGCACCTTCCAAATTAGGGGCAGAGGATTCAGCATATCCCAAAATGTATTTCAAGATCAAAGACTTCTCTCAGATGGACACAGGAAGTTCAGTATGTTACAGCCTACCTCTGTTAAACAATTTTAAGCCACCGCAGGGGGTGGGGGCAGGGGGCAAACACAAAAAATCCGAACCAAAACACCAAACGTGCTTGATTAAGGAAATATTTACAAGCAATTTATGAGCAAGAAAGGCAGCTTGACTGTTTCAACATGCTGTCTGCCCAGCCCTGCTGCCCTGCCAAAGCTGCTGGAGCTGGTGGTGCTGCATGATGTGTAGCAGTGTGAACAGAAGCATCGCTACTGGCTGAGCAGAAGCAGCAGTAATAAAGAAGTACTGACACGGTTGTAGTTCCCTGACACGTGTAGCTTCTGCACTACCTCCCACGCTGTTCTTCAGAGCTGGGGCAGTGATACCCCTGCACCCTCTCCCTGCGATGGTGGGGTAGGGGTGTTCAGAGAGAGTTCCCTCCTTCTGTTCTCAGAGGGTGTCAGTGGAGCACTGTCCATGTGCTAACCAAACACCATCAAGTCCTGTTCTTGGCTGATCCCCTGGCTGTATATGCTAAAGTATTTTTGTTATCAGGCTTGTCATAAACAGAAGATCATGATTTCACTGAATATCACAGACTTATGCAAAGAGGAGACAATTTTATCCTAAATGGAACTGCAAAGATTTGGACTGGGTAGGAAAGCAGGACTACTGATAAAACAAGTGTAACTCTGAAGTCTTCTTCCTTGTCTAACCCTCAGTTTAACGCAGCCAATCCCTTCTCCTCTTTGAAAAGAGGATGTGTTTTAGTTACAGAGTAACACCTATGATATCAAGATATAGAAATAGCTTCCACAGAGCTGCCTTGTTCAAGGAACTTCACTGTCCCAGGAGAACATTTCTGCAGGATGACAGACATGATGGATGATGCCTTGACTTAAACTGGGCACTGAGAGAGAATGTATCACTTTCTCTGCTCAGTGCTGTTGTATAGCAGTGTCCAGGAAACAGAAAGGCAGACCATGTTTAAAATTCTTAATAAAAAGATTATAAGTCCAGAGATAAAGTTTAGCAGTATTTTTTACTTGAAATACACAGAGCATGGTGAGCATTGTTGAGCTATTTCAGTCTGTTTGGGCTCTTATCCAGTACTTTAAAAAAAAATCCCATAGCTAACGTGCAGCATGACAGGATAGCCTTTGGCAAGGGACATCCAGGCAGTTAATTTAACTGTCACACTGGTGCCTTGTAATGGTACAGTTTTAGAGCCTGTCTCACCGTGAGCAACTAGACACCACTCAGAAGGAAGGCCATCTCAGGACTTTGTTGAAGAACCCACTGAGCCTGGAGGACAGTTGAAACAAGGTTAGCAAAACGGCCTGAAGTCTTTTTTATTTTTCTTGGCGAACTCAAAGGATCTGTTAATGGAAACATCATTTCTGTAAAATATTTTTAGACTTAAGACACTTGTAAGAGACAGCTTTCTCACAAAGGAATGAGAACGGGGAGGAACAGGATGAACTTCACTGGTGGGGAAGTTAAGACATTTAGACTGGAGAGCACAGCAGCACGCTGTGCGGGAGACAACAGTGTTAAAAGCAGGAAGGGCAACTTTAACATAGACCTGTGAACGGGTGTAGGAGTTTATTACAGCAAATACTGAATAGTTTTGAAAGGAAAGGGTAACTGAGCATGAGCTTGTACTTCAGCTTTGCCTCTATTTACTGTGGCCTGAACTACATGACACCTTTTGAAAGGGTGTTTTGCTGTTCAGTGCCTTTATCAAGAGGTTAGGGAACAGAATGAAATTATCTGATAAAGGATGTCAAAAACCAGAAATACTCCCCACCACCACCAAATCAAGGTGTATAACTTCTTGCTGCTCATTAATAAAAGAGACAAAATTCATGGAAACTAAATTCATCAGCAGTTATTGCAGGTATGCAGCCTGCAGCTCTGGAGGCCTACTGAAAAAGACCGCCAAAAACCAACCCCCAAACATTTCTTACAGATTGTTTACTGCCTTCCTGCCTTCAAACATATACATTCTGTGAGCACCAAAAACTCTTCATGCAACACACAAAAGTTTGTAGGTTTGAAGTGCATCATCAGTGATACTATTTTTCCAACACCCCAGAAATCACTTTTACATCTTCTAGCCTATGTATGTATAATAGGATTTGTTTTCTATGTCTCTTCACTCATCACTTCTGTATGCAAAATACTTCAGGATAGCCCAATAAAGCCCAATTCCACCGTAGAAATAACATGTTAGAGAAAACCTTTGTTCTCTGCCTATGTCACCTTTATTTCTGCACCATCTTCTGGTTGGACCAAAACTCCAGATGCTCTAAATCTAAACTCTGCTCAGGACATACGGCAACAAACAGCAAAATAAGCTCCAATGAATAGTGGGGGGAAGTTTCAGCTCAAAAGACCTGAAGGAGAAGGTGTCTCTAGAGACCTGTGTAGGACAAAGCATCAACAATACCACCATCTCACATGCTGTTGTTGTTGGTTTTTTGTTTGTTTTTTTTTTTTTTTTTTTCCAAAATGCCTGATCCTGGTCTGAGATTGTTGAGCTGCTTCATACTTTTGATATCCAGCTGTCAAGAACATTAGTGGTGCCATTCAACTCCAAGTGTACAGGGGTTTCTGGTACTAACAGAGCTGAGCCACACACCATTACTAGTCTCAGAAGGGCCAAACACTTTTCTGATACAAGGTTTTGGTTATTTACCAATCTAAGCAGAAAAAAAAAAAGGCAATTGTGAGCTGTCATCTAAACTCTTAGATTGTTTGGATGTTCTCAAGAGAACTCTCTCACGAAAGTCCAGAAAGTCTGAGGGAAGCCAAAGGGAATTATCACGTAATACCAACAGCCTGTCTAAAAGCCATTAGGATGGTGCCTTTGCTCAAGAGGCATTACGGAAAAACAAACCACAGAATAAATGTCATGCAATGCTACAGAATGAGACCTTTTGGTGCAGCGTCAACCTCAAGGGGTACCTAGATGCTCCAGATCAGCATTTCAGCTGATCTACAAAGCTGTGTCAGTCCCCTACTTCATGACGTGCTAAGTCAGCTCTGTGGAAAGCAAGCAGGAGGACATTAAAACAGCACACACCAAGTGAGTGAGACACCAGGTTGAGCCTCCAAATGCCAAGTGGGCTCTGGCCCAAGCACTGTAGGGGAAGCATGCTCCTGCCCTCTCCTTTCCATGCAAGTAAGAGAAAGTTTCCCAGAAAGGGACCAAACAAATTTTTTTTTTTTAAACTAAATGCTTTTAATAGAAAACAAAATACAAAATAACTCTTTCCAGAAAGCAGAAATATTTAATCTCTCCAAATGACAAACTAGAACGTGCTTTTTCCATAGATCCTTGTTGTAAATGCTGATGATTTATCTCACAAAGTGTTCATTAAACTGATATTGCAACATTTTGAGAAAAATCCAACACTGGCAGAGCTGCCTCCGTGTACGCACAATAATTTAGTAATACTATTACTTTTCCATGTCACTTTGTGTGTCTTTCCCTGTTCCCCTCTCCCTAGACTGCCAGCTTCCATTTATGGAAATATTTCTGTGAGGTGCAGTGGTGGATTGATATACCCCGTTCTCATTAGGAGTCCAAACTTAGCTGTTTCATTCTATTGTGCCCTCCCTCCAGACAAGGCAAGTTGTTTACTACCCTTAAAGCCACCACTCTACCCCCACTGTCCTCCCATCCTTAAAACACAGTGCAACCAGACTCAGAAAGATTCCTAATTAATGGAACATAAATACAAGTATCACAGATAATACCAGGAAGCAAACCCAAGTGACAATGCAGAGATGGGCCCCAACTGAGGTCAGATTTCCATTCCCTTACTAAAAAGAAAGATGGTATTTTCTACTTAACCAGTCCAAAATATTCTGCAAGTGCTCAGAGAGCTGTAATATTTAGGACCACTATCACTGTAGAAAATGTGATGTTCTTTTAATATAAGGGTTTTTAAATGCTGGTCCTCTGCAATACCAGGAAAACAAAAGCAAAACAAAACAAAAAACACTGGGCCAGTAGTTCTCCACACACTCAAGCCTCAGGTAACAGTAGGTAAGATCAATCAATCAAACCCATCAATCAATGCAGGACATTTAAGTGCAGGTCAGCAGCTTATCTGGTTGGCAGTTCCATTTGTTTGGACCAGGCTTTTGGTTTCCCCAAGCTACTGAGTTTCCTCCCCTTTCCCCATCCTTACAAGATTAGAATGTACGTGTATTTTCATCACTCCTCCTTTTTCTGTTCAACAGCACAGGCCTTTTTGTGGGCACGACATTTTAAAGCATTTCCATCACTCTGAACATGCCTTTCAAGGGGGCAGAGGAAGAAAAGTGTTTCACAGTCAGTAATCTCAGCTTGCAATGGACTCTGGCGTTCAATACACCCACCCACTTCCCTAAGAAAAAAAAAAATAATTAATGTTCCTGGTTTTCTTGTGCAATTCCAGTCACTAGAAGAAGATTACAGGCCATAAACTGTACGCTCAGTACATTATTCATCTGCCCAGTATATACACCAACCAGTTCACTGGAAGACCCATCTGCAGGGGCGTTGCAGTAAGTGTTCCGAATGTCCCAGACCCGGACTGAATTGTCCATCGACGCCGAAGCAATTAAACTACTGTCAGGGCTAAAAGTAAGGCTGGTTATGTTGTCCGTGTGCCCCCTCAGTTCTTTGTAAAGAGTTCCTGAGGCCAAGTCCCACAGCTTTAGCCGCTGGTCTTCACCTGCTGACGCCAGGTACTTACCGTTGGGAGAAAAGGCAAGTGCTAGCACGGGGCCACGATGCCCGGTGAAAAGACGCACCGAGTTGCCTTGCTGAGTGCTCCACAGGCGCACAGTTTTGTCCGTGGAGCCTGTCGCCAAGTAGTTGGAATTGGGGTGGAACTTGACACAGTCTACGTCCGCCAAATGGCCGGCGTATATTCGCAGTGGGTACGTCCGATCAAACGACCAGAGCCTCGCAGTGCGATCGTGGGAGCCACTGGCAAAGTACAGGCTGCAGGGGCTAATATCCAGATCCCAGACAGGATAGGCATGTCCTTGGTACAACACAGTGTTTGTAAAACTTCCAAGGTCCCAGTATCGGATGGACATGTCCTCAGAACAAGATAAGAGTCCCGAACTGTCTGAAAGGAACCTCGTGCTGTACACAGGTCCACAGTGTCCTCTCAGGATCTTCATTTCTGTGCCTGCACCGTCATCCTCTTCCTCCTGGTTGGGGGAGGAGAAAAAGAAGAAAGGAAAGCATCTGTTCGACAAATACAGGAAAACAGGGGGGTGTTAATGCCAAATAAGCTATTTTAGATGTGGCACATTTTGCGCAATTCTGAGATGTAAACATTGCTAGTGCATTTGCTACATCTAAGCTAATGCTAGAAGAGATGGGGAGAGAAGACTATATATAAAGGTTCTATCTTAATTTTGGGTAGCCTCATGCTCACTCCAGAAGGCACCTTAACCTGGGATTGTACACAAACTTGGGAAATTAAAAGAATTACATTATGACATTTTTCCACTTGCTAAAACATATGCTTATTCCCTATCCACTCTCTACTAAACTTTTGGCTGAGATGTTGAAACAGATTCTTGGCATCTGCTCTTTTGGTGTGGTCATTATTGGAAGGGAATCCCACAGTAGAGAAAAAGAAACACAGATGTCCTAAACAAAAGGCAGGAGATGGAAAGACAAAGCATATTTGGCACGCCGTCTGTTGGACATTCCTTCCTGGTCCCACATGTGAACAGAAACCCAGTAAGGCCATAATATCTATATCCATGCAAGCTCCATCCGGACGCGTTCACATCCTTGCCCTTCAAGTATATGTACCAGGGCATAGTCAACAAGTGAAGGCTTTCACATTTAAAGACTCTTCAGTGAGCTGTGCTAAAGGAATCTCCCAGTTGAGGATAAGAGTCTCTGAGAGACTACTCAAGTAGCATCTCTTGACAATCAAAGGCTACAGACTGCACAATTTTCAACAAATCTCAACTTAAGAGTGTCCTTGCCCAATAAGCTGGGGGCTCACTGACAGAGTGCGAGATAACCAATGATTTGGGGTGCACCTGTGTGAGACCTTCAGCTTGAAACCACCCCTTCCTCAGGGCTGCCAGGCAGGCACTCTTCCTCAGTACTGAATCAGCAACACTCATCCACGGACAATATCTGCACACCAAATTCAACACAAAACACTTTTGTTTGTGAGCAGGCCCTTTAACTTTTATCATCACAAACTGGCCCGTTTCCTGATAACGGAACGCTTCCTGCTCCGAGAGGAAACCAATTCCCCTGGGCTGCCAGACTGCTGACAACCAGCAGAAGTCAGTGCATGCAGCTCTCTTGGCTGACATGACATCTCCCATCCCTCCAACCTCAGGATGCACAGACAGTTTTGCTTCAGACTTAGCAACAGTCCTTCTAATGGAGAAGAAAGCCCTTCTCCTCCTGTGCTCCTGTCAGAGGTGAGCGAACCCTGCCTTGTTACCTTCCTCCCATCTCAGTCGTGTGTTTCGTGGTAGGCAGCAAGCTGTGTTTAGCAATGCTAATTCTCTTCAGAGTAGTCAGTGCCCATGGGAGTTTTATGATATGGCTGGCAGCCAACTTCATCTCTACTATGAAGGCGAGGTAGAGAGAAATTGCAGGCTCTAGCATGCAAAGCCCCATTCTTATTCAAATTGCTTTTTTTTACCTCAGATAGAGCATTGCCTGCTGGAATCCACAGCATCTCTAGGCTATGTTATCACATTAAAGGAGAGAGGCCGATACCTGCAGCATTTATACTATTTAATTATGACCATAAGATTCCCAACAAGTTACCAGTGGAAGCCCATTCAAGTTACATATATTGTACTCCACTTTTGTAAACTCTGCAAGTGCAGGTACTTCATTTTATGCCTTCGAATTCATACAGGGCTTCTTGGGCTGTCTGCAAGCACATATTCTTTCTCTCTTACGTAAAAGGACCTATTCTTCTTTTCTTGTATCACAGTATCAGCTTACTTGACAATGCCTCCTGCAGCATTCAAAGCCACACTTCTATATGGTCACAGGTAGCAAATCTATCTTTGACTTCTGTTTGAAGTTTACCCACTTAGCATAACAACTGCACTCTGCTGCTGCAGCTCACCAAAGACAGTATACCTACAGTGCTTCAGAGTCACTAGATTTTTCCATTTCCTCCCTATTCAAGTTAGGCTGCTGACCAGATTAACAAAGCAGCTGGAAGTTCAGCCACTAAATTACTACTTTGCGCAATGAAGCCTCATTTGTCAGATCAAGCACATTCTTCCTTGCATCCCACAGCTACTACCATGTAGGTGAGCCTTTACAACAGCTATAGAAAGGTTATAACGTGTCTTATAAATCAGGAGGGGGACAGGGAATCTCTCAATATTTTTTTAGGATTCCTATTTCACACACTGAATATGTTTCCTGGATATAACATACCACTGGGCACTACCCAGATATCCATTAGCTCCTTCTGAAGTGGTTGCTGCAACCACTGCACGAGCAATTTCTATTTCCTTGCAATGGACAAGAAATTAAGTTATATTTTAATCAATTTAAGCTACACACACACACAAAAAGCTACCTTTTATTATTTGAACTATCCATTTTGAAAAGAAGAACTTTCAAAACAGATTTTAAGTAATAGGATAGAACTGGAAAACCTATCAACATTACTAAAATGAGCCAAAAACCATTTACTTCAACAGTGGACAGGAAATCTTTCTGAGCAAGTACAAGACTCCCCAAATTTATATCATTAAGAAACTGAAAAGAACAAAAATGTTATCATGTTTGTTACACAAGACACCTTCCAAATGATACACCTGTGGACAGACTGCCTAACTCCTCAGCTGTTACTTAAATCAGTAATGGATTTTGCATGACAGTCACCTGGACCCAGAAAAATTTACTGCTGACGCATTTAACCTTGTAAGCAGCAAACATTATCGAGCTGACCAAAATTATTTTGATCTTCCACCCAGCATAAACCTCAAGGGAATAAGTGAGCCTCAAAAAGCAACAATACCTTTAAAAATATAATAAAAAAAAAATCCCCCCCCTTTATTTTTTCTAACTAGTAACAGATTTCCCTGGGTGTTATCATCTCATCCTGCAGTGCTCTTAAGATGTCAAAAGGGAAGATCTCTTACTTGCCTACAGGTAAGATCCCTGCAGGGATCTAGCAGGGAAAGTTGAGGGAGTAGATACCATGCGCTCTCTTTGCAGGGCATTTCTTCAGAATTCCCTCCCATCTGCCATCCACCAAGGTGTCAGCATCATCCCTGCTCCCTACCACTTGAGGGACCGCTGCCACTCAAAAGCAGGTCTTAGAAGCAGAGCTGAATGGGGTCAAATCTTAGCCTTCATAGAACTTAAAGATGGCCACTCTTGTGGCTTGGAGCAGAGTATTATTTTCTGTTGTTGATTTAAGTAGTACCAGCAATAAGCACAGCAAAATTGCACAGAGATAAACAACACGTCCATTTGCCCAGCTGCAGAACTGCTTTTTTATACTGGACCTTAAGAGAGATTATAAAGTGGCATTTGTGAGATGCCACTATAAAGGAAATGGAATTACTTTATCCCCAAAGAGTCTCTCCTACTTCCAAGTGCACTCGTGAAGTGCAATGGGGCATCACACTGAATAAAATTCATTAAAACTACACCTAGGAGATGACTTTGACCTTACAGTCACAAAAGCTTTACATAGACCAGAAAAAAAGCATTGTTCTCCAACACTTTTGCCAAGCCTCAACCTCATTTATATATATATATACACAAAAAAGAGTTAATAACCCAAATAGAGTAGTTGTAAAGCCACTCTGAAAGTGCCACCACTGAAAACTGCAGTTTTAGACCTCTGTGTCTTCATAAACAGATGGATCTATTTGCTTGCAGCAAATCAGAAATCAACCTGAGGATTAATTATTTCAAGCATTACTATTTAAATATAATATCCAAAGCTAATTACACAATACAGAAATTGACCAAAACAAACACTAAGAAGAAACCTTACAAAAACCCGGTCAAGTTTGACTTGATCCTCACAAGTTACTAAGTAGAAGCCACATCTGTGGCTTCTACTGCCATGGCACCCAAGCAGGTGCTGGTCTGCTCCCACCTGTGACCCTGCGGGTGCCTGTGTATTTTCACTGAGGGCTCCCAGATACTGGAAGGTGTTTCCTTTGTAGTCTATAGACTATCATTTGCATTTGGGACACATAACCATCAGTGTATTTGGGCTGGTATCCTCCCTTAACTTTGAACTCTTGATAAGGTCACTATTTGTTTTGTCGGTGATGGAAGTTACTCAGGGCAATGATGATTTTGATCTGTGCTAGTCTTTGACCAGCTTTTCGTTTTAGACCTGTGCATAAATACTACAGGATACATAGCCAACAAGAGCCATTTGTACTCAAGCTTCCACAGCTGTTTCATAATACACATACGCTATGTAAGTATGTGCCTGCGTGACAAAAAAGCACAAATACACACTCCTGATAACCTGGCAATGTCTCAGTTTTCTATATTCTGGAGCCAAACGAGGTGACCTGCTGATTTACCAGAGAAATTCTCCTTTGTCACAGGTTATTGACTTTTGGTTTCCATGACAGGCAATAGACACAGTCACGTGTCCTATGAACTCCCTAGCTCCATTTCAGGCTGGTCTGACCCACTTGCCTGCTCACTCTGCAGAAAGGGTTAACCTGGGAAGAGGTGAGCATGCCACTGTGCTATCTCACCTGGTTGCCTACCTCTAGTTCTCAAGATGACTAACAAAGCAATCCCTAACCACAGATACCTTCACACAGCAAGCTCTCTGCACCCTTCCAAAATAAACAGAACCCTGCCACTAGGTATTTTTTATGAGAAGAGAAAACAGTGGGGAAGAAAAAAAAAAAAAGGATGTTTCTCCTGATAAATGCTCAACACAAGAACAAATGAGGCCTTTTTCCTCCCTCCTTCAAGAGGGGAGTGATGAAACAAAGGAAGAATCACAAATTCTGATCTCTGACCAGATAGAAGATGCTATGTGGGCAGCTGTGGAGAGAGGGGAGGAAGGGTGTGACTAGAAGGCAAAAAAAAGAAAAATAGAGTAAAATAGAAGATGCTATCTAGCCTGGCATGTGAAGGCACACACATCCCTGTCCTTGTCTCCAGCACTCCATAGTGGGAAGTCTCCGAAGTTTCTACACTGCAGACTCCTTAGCGGAAACATTTTGCATAATTTTACTATGCTAACTCTTCACCTCTGGTTAATGTGATTCCCCAAGTACAGTTCTGCACTTAGGCATCCCTTCTTCTTCCCAAGGTTTCCCTTACCAAGACCAGCCTGCTTTGCCTCTTCCCTTATTTTGTCTATTTTCCTCTTCTTGCATCTGTCCCCTTCTCTCCACCCTTCTGATTGGTTGTTCTGAGTTTCCTTTTAGTTTTCATTCACCACAGTGTGTTTTTACTGTTCACGTTTCCTTATTCCATCCTCCCATCCATAAGAAGGCTCTTCAGGGAAGGGAGCCTCCTCTAGTCACCTATCCTGACTGGGCTGCTCGTGTACTGTCATCTGTTCAGGGACAGCTGGAAGAGGAAGATCAGCACCTAGAACTAACAAACTAAACACAAGCACAAACTCATTGCACCTCAGTGCAGCATTTACAACCACTGCAGGAAAGAACAAGGATGAGAGCAGGTGATAAAATTTGTAATGAAGGCAGACAAGTTGTGGAACACTCTCACAGTCCCTTAGGACATTACTAGATACTCCACAATGCATGCCCAAAACACCTTGTCAGCAAAAAGGCAGGGTAGGGGGGAAAGGCAGAGGAGAAAAAGGGGAAAAAAAAACAAAAAGAAGAGAGAGTACAGACCTCCTCATCCAGGATGTCACAAGCCAGGCGGATGCGGGACACATCAACGAGGTGGGGCTCAGATTTTAACTTCCTGGAACGCAGACTCCACAGCTTCACACACGAATTGTCAAACCCAGCAGCGAGCAGCTTGCTATTTGGTGAAATCTCTGCAGTGTTCAGCAACTGCTCTGTGTTATAGAAGGCATAGAAACAGATGGTCGTTAAGGAAGGGGGCCCGTCCTTGACACGTTTAATGCTGTCCTGCAGTAAATCCAGCGCCGCCTCGTTCTGCAGAATGGAAGCCGGCACGTCGCTGGGCTCCAGGCCGTTGCTCTCGTTGCGTGAGGAGCTCCCGCCGGCGTAGAGCTGGTAGTCAGTCCTCTTGGCGGGCTGCACATCCAGGTGAATGTGCAAGGTCAGGACTTTGCACAGGGCGTTGTTGTTGTCACTTTGGAGGTAGCGAAGAAGGTAGTTGTAGCTGTCCTCTTGAAGGCGGATGACGTACTTGTTGTCCAGAAAAGCCCGGAGCTTCAAGTTGGACAGGATATCTTGAATAGTCATGGTAGTCTGCAACTGCTCAATGATATCCTTCTGGCTGGCGTTCTGCAAGAACATGCCATGGAAGCGGCTGTAAAAACTGTCCACTGTGCTTTTTAGGCCATTCTGGACCATGTTCAGATGGAGGTAGACGAAGAGGGGATACAGAAGAGGCATCACTTCATGGCTGTGCTGAGAATCTGAATCTATATAAGAAACAGCAACAAACTTTGAATGATTTCTCAATCCACTTTCTAATGGGAATGAAACAGAGCGAGGACAATTACTGCAAAAAGCCTTGACAGTGGAATCAGAGAGCAACCAAGAGGTGCATCTATGTCACCTAAAGGGGATACACAATTCCTCGTACAGATGCAAAGAGAAATGTTCAAGTCAGTGAGGTATGCTGTGAAAACAAAATACAGAGATTTCAAATCCCTTTTTAGGTGTAGGCCAGCTATTAAAGTACCACCTCAAACTATAGCATAAATATAACAGCTGAATTCTTCGCCTCGGTATTTATGGCCTCTGCTTATTGCAGTAAATGGACTTAAAAAATTTAAAATAGTATGTAATGTGTTTAAGTCAACATTATTTATCTAGCTTGTATGGGCCTGAACATTGGTGGTTTTTTTTCCTTTCAGTTTCAATAAAACTTGCATGCAGTGCTTTTCATGGAACTGACCTGTCTTCAGAGGAAAGGAATCTACAGTTTCCAAAAAGTACTGCAATACACTGCGCTGCTGTTTTATTTCTGTGCCTGCTCAGGCACATGCTTTCCCTCTCCCTCTCTCTCTCTGCCAAGGCAAATCCCAGCAGCAATCCCTAGCACACAGCGTAACAAACTCCCGATTAGGCTGTGCTGTACCTTGCAGAGACTAATCTGTGCAACAGCTCCACCCCTCCTGCACCAGCTTCTGGGGATGCTTCCCTCCCACGTTCAGCCCGCTGCAGGGAGCTGCAAGGAGCAGAGCCCTGCCACAGAAAACTATGGAGCACACAGGGCCGGAATCACGAGCTACTGGGGGACCAAATTACTGCTATTTTTCCTCTCCTGTTGAAGACTCTTCCAGACTTTCTCCGGTCCATGCTCTGCCTTTCTCCTGCTTCTATATGAGTAACTACCGAGTGAGAGTGTGGTGTGCTGTGTATACATACTTATTTGCATACTTAGGCATCATTCTACTTTCTGTTCCACTGAAACTGGGCCAAAGCCAGTGAAACCAGTGGTCTGTACATAGTAAAAGCTGTAAGCAGCCAGCAGGTGCTCCCTTCTCTGCAGGTTCTCTAGTCCAGAAATGCAACAAGGGGAAAGACCTCACTCTGCAGCAGTGGAAAAAGAGAAGAGATGGGAAGGTGGCAGAAACAGGAACGAAGAAAATGTTCCCCAGGAACACAAGAATCATAGAATCATCTGGGCTGGAACGGACCTACAACAGTCATCTAGTCCGAGGTTATGGGAGCTGGGTATGCCTAGCCTGGAGAAAAATAAAGGGTATCCAACTGCTGCCTTCAGTACCCAGTGGGACATTACGGAGGAAAAGGAGCCAGCCTCTTCTCAGATGTCTCAGTGAAAGGAAAATGGGCAAACTGCTGCAGAGGAAATTCTCACTAAATTGCTGCAGCTGGAGCCCAGAGGTGCAGAGCAATCTCCACACTTTCTAATTTTCAAAACCTGGCTGGACAAGGCCCTGAGCAACCCAATCAAACTCCGATTTGCTCTGCTTTGATCAGCTGGTTGGACTAAAGACCTCTAGAGTAATTCCTAAATTACTCGGTGGTCCTAGTCCACTGCCCACTCCTCATGCCCCTAGGGGCTGGCATCACAGAAATGGGAAGCATCCTGCTGTGCCTCGCAGCTGGTGGCAAGTTACTCCCTTGCAGAAACAGAAGCATTTCTTACCACGTCTGTAAGAAATCAAAACTGAGCAAGAGGGACAAAAAGATGAAAACAGTTGACCAAAACCATGCCTAGCACTTCTCCAAGCGGTATTTCAGCCACTGAACAGAGCAATCAATACTTTCAACACTTCTCAAAAATCTGCTAAACCATACGCATTTGCCTCCAACATTAAAGTGCAATGGTGCTGAACTGCTCTAGATGGCAAGGCTAAGACCTCACAATTTTCTGCCTCTGCACTTTCCCACCTGCCTCCTTCCCTTTCCCTTCACCAACTATCAGGAATATTAATCCTAGTGTTATGCACACTGGGATCAAGTCCCTACACTGAACAAACACAGATGTGCCTAAAGGCAGGAAGAGTGGTAACCTCACCTTACTTGGGACTATTCTCTGAAAATCCTATAAAACCTATCTGCTTCCGTTTCCCACATTTGGTACTCATAGAACCTCCAGTCTCAGAGTCAGTACAGATAATTTAATGGAACAAATTCTCCCTTAAAAATCAAGCCATCATAAAACCCAAGCCAATTATGAATAAAATTAAAAGCTTTGAACTGTGAGACAGCAGAGAACTATGCTCATTTCTAAATTACCTGCCTTTCACATAAAACATTCTCATCTGCCTTCTTGTCCTGTATATGTTTGCTGTTTAGATCTACAAGAGCCAAACACTTGAGCAAGGGCAAACAGTCAGCTATCTACAAAAGGCAAAGGTAATCATCACGCAGAAAACAACAACAAAAAAGAAAAATAATTCTAATTGTAGTAACTGAAATCCAAAACTAGGAAACATGAGACATGATTTTAAATTTTACTGTATTTACTTTACTTGCTGAAATTACAAAAAAACCCAGCTACTTTCCTCTTCCTTGCTTCCTGATATTTACCTGTGAGAAAATTGCGTAATCGTCCAAATTGTACTTCATATTGCTGTGGCTCTGCCAGGCAGGGAGCTGCAGACACAACATTGGCACAACCAGATTCAGATTGGACTGTGAAATAAAATAAGCAAAAATTAAATAGGGATTTAAGGAGTTTTGCATGTGTCTGAAAACAAAGCATCTCATAAAATTCAAGGTAATGCAGCCACCAAGATGACATTTCATCTTTCAAACCATTCGAGGATGACATAGTCCGAAGCATCTAAACGTGGCATTAACAACATACACAGATCATGAATGAGAAAGTATAATGAAAGCTTAAAAAAAAAAACAACCCCTAACAAACTAAAAACCTGCTCCCCCTAGAATACATTTTAAAGTTTTCAAATACAACCTGCAGTCACAGATCACTTAACACAAGTGATCACTTATCACAAGATACTCAGAGGTTTTACTATTTTGCACTCACAAGAGATGAGGAAAGCAATCTACAACTTTCTCCAAAACAAAGTTTCTTTTTCAGCAGGACCCACCAACCACCATGGACAGAAAGTCTGGAGTGACACTACTTCACAGTCTCAAATTCCCTGCATTTACAACAAACGATAAACATTATCATTTACTGGTCTCCCAGAGGTGGTGGTGAACACACTGAATCTCTAAGTAAACACTTAGTAATTTTTAATCAAAATGTGTCCTCCTCCCTGAGGATTTTAGGTTAAAGGGCAGCTGGTATCTGACCACAAACCCAGTTGTTATGGTCTCTTGAGGTGGTGTTAAACTGTTTTTCAGAACCAGTATCAACTCTGGTAAAAGTGGTTCTGAACTATTTAGAAAAGGAATCGGCTGCTTCTCTGGCAGCAAACCTTTGCTCTTCTGCTAACCTCTCAGAGTGCAAGTTTACAGACACCCACCAATATACTCTAAGCATATACAAATACCAATAATTAGAAACATGTTACAAAATTACAATATATTTATTCGTCAGCTCTTCTAAGAGGAGCACAAAAGGGCGTGGAGTTGATGTTTTCCTTTCCTATTTTTTTTCAATTCGTAACTGTTTTCCCCTCCACAAAACCTATTTTCATTAATCTCACTTTCAACTCCTTCAACTTCTTTCAGGCTCCCCTGCCTCCCACCACTTACCATCCTCTCTCTTTGCCTTTCTACTCCTGATTGATCGCTTTTTGTTCCAGTATTTGGCTCAGGCACAGAGGCACAACTCTGACAGCCCTGGAAGTCTATAAACATCATCATCAAACGTTCATATGTTAAAGAGAGATAGGCCAGCCTCCAACTTCTCTCAATGCTTCTAATTAGAAGGAGATCAGCACATGGTGTACACACAGGCAGCCTGGCACTCTTCATCCCCTTCTCTCTCTCCGGTAAGACACAGGACTATCTTCCTGCATCTTATGGAAATACAGGAGGCATGTTTACCAACTCTCCAGGGAAATCTGAACTCAGCTTTGGAAACAGAGAGCTGGGCTGTGCTCATCAACTCCTCACCGGAAAAAACAAATACAGAATCCAGCACCAATGCTTCTATCTTCTCTTAAATCAGTTTAGAAATAAACAAATATAACCCGTTGAAAGGTACAGATACACTGTGCTTTCTACAGCTTGGCTGCTTCAGAAACTGAAAGCAGGTAAGAACTCCAGGCTCACATATCTTATTACTTATATTATACCTTTATTACTTAACAGCTAAATTATTACACCTGTTATAACTCAAAAATGCTTAGTGACAGTTTTCAATGTCACTCATACTACTCACTGTAAAAGCAGAGCAAAACAGAAATATGTGGCCCTATCTTTTTTGCTATGTCACAGGGTTACATACAAGGCTCAATTCTTCACAGAGTTCTGGTGACCTCATTTCAGGAGGAATGGAACTTGCTACCTTGCTCATGCCATGCAAACACAACTTGCTGTCCTTGGCTCTGTGTAGTTCTTCCTCCATACTACCTATAAAACTTTCTCTGCTCAAGCGACTGAATTCCAAAATTAAGATGTACTTCATGCTTCAGAAAGAGGAGCTTTGGCTACCTACCCTGGCACAGTCTGACTAGGCAATCATTGTGCCCTCTTTCAGTAATGATGCTAGAGCTTGTTTCCCGTCAAGCAAATGGTAAACAAACGGTACATACCAGTTATAACAAGTTTGAATTCTCATACTTTTCCTTCCCAAAACTTTACTCCAACCAGAACTGCAAAAAAGATCATGAGCTCAACTGATTCCAAAACAAAAGTAAAATTTCGTGTGTATTTTCCTCCTGGTGGAAATAAAACATTGTCCATATCCTTTCCATACATTAATATATTTTCCATAGTTTCTTTTCCTTCTACCTTCCTCAGGGGCCATAAGACCATCTGTTGGAAACAAAATCTGCTCCTTGACTTCCCTTCCATGACTGCAGCCAGCTCTGTGACCTGATGCCACATTCAAAGAAACTCACTCCTGAGGGCTGTGGCCAGTGCCCTCCTGGCTGTGTGTTGGCTGTGAGCAGCCCTGTTTCCAGTTCACACACTTGGGGCTACTGGAAATGGTGTTGAACAGCAACTGATTCTTCTTTTATGTGAGTGTGATGATGTATAATTTTATTTCTATTTTTCTACTTCAGATAGTCCTATGTATTGACAGCATACTATGAGCAATACTAGAGGAACATATTCTTAGTCTCTCATTCTGTCCTCAAATATTATTCTAGTTTTCTACAGAAATACGGGATCATCTTGAGGAACCTGTGTGCTGTATTTTACTGCAGATGCGATTGGACAGGGTGCTAGATAATCTCATCTGGGTTCCATTTCCCACAAGAGGTATATTTTGAGGTATATTTCCCACAAGAGGTATATATTTGGTATTTTGAGGTCCCTTACAACTTGGGCTGCTCTAGATTCTGTGAAAACAGACCTCTACAGATATAGTAAGTATATGAAGCAATGGAGAAACGCTAAGCTGAAGAGACTCTGGAAGAGGACAAAACCAGAGGACACTTTTCACTATGAAGAAGTCACAGAATTGAATACAGAAGCAAGCAACTCTCTCCTTTACACAAGCTGGTTAATTTAAAAGTCAAACAAATGAAAAAAAGCTGAACCAAAAAAGCAAGGTGAGCTTTATTAAAAACAAGCAAAACATCTTCAGAAAAAAATATGATTGTTTTCCCTGAAATAAAGCAATGCAGGCTTTAGAACCTGCTCCGTTTTTGTTCAGTTTTCAAAACTAAGATGACTGCAGCAGAGAGCATTTTCAGTCTCTGTTGTCAGAATAAGTACAAGCTGGGTTTTTCTTTTTCAACGGTCATTCATGACCTGCAGCATACTCACCGACAGCTTACTATGAGCATGTTTGACAAGAAGAATTAGTAAGCAGCTGAATACATGAGATCAGACCATTTTCAGTTCTAATGAAAAACGATGACTAAGTTCTGAATCACCAGCCACAAAACCCTTGTACTGGCAGGAAGATACAGACTAATAAGAAGAAATTTAGTAATAACATTTGGTGTATGATTAGTAAAAGGATAAAACCCAATCACACATTCATTCACTCTTTACTGAAACAGTCTTTCTTCTGCATGATGCCATATGTGAATGCAAGGGCTTGCAATCCAATTAATCTCTCTTACTTCAGATACTCTTGGGTCCTCCTGGTATGGATTGGTCCCAAGTTCTAATCCTGTTCCAACACTGACCTTTCTACCTACCTCTCTTATAAAATCTCCCATTGAAAAAAAAAAAAAAATAATCATTATTTTACTTTGATTTCGTTCTTTCCCCATATCTCCCAGTATTATTTCAGGGAGCTTCAACAATCTTCCGATAGTTACTCTGAAAACAGTACAAAACCGAAAAGTACTAAGGAAGTAAATCACTTCTAATAATGAACTATTACCCAACTTTCTTTAGGCCCCTGAGAGAATCAGCCTGGACACTTAACCCACGACTCACTCATATTTGGACTGTAACTATGGCAAAATATTCTAGAGGTGAAAAGAGCAATGTTGGCATCCAATCTTATCTAGCTACAAGCACAGAGTTATACAGCAATTGATGTTTTGTCAAATCAAGCTGCATCACAAGTAACTAATGTCTCCACCATTCTAAAGTCACAATGTAAGCACTTTCATTACCAGAAAACATTTCCTCCTTGTATTTTCACCCAAAGGTCAGACCAGAATTTTCTATTACTTTTCCGAGTAAATTTAATCTTTATAACCTCTACGTTGCTTGCATCCTTTCAATATTTGTATGTGCTCAAGCAGTAGCATAGTTTATTATAATAAAAATAATAATTACAATGAAGACTGCCACAGACAGGATTTTAAAAGCAGGTAGCATAGCAGGATTCAGAAGCTTTTAAGAGGAGAAAGAGCATGCAAGGAGATAAACTGTCTCATCCACTGAAGGGCTGTTTTCTTTCAAGTGACAGAGCAGAGCTTTCACAACTAGAAAGCTGACAAGGCCAGAGAAAGAAATGGCATGTATTGCTTCCATTTCACATGATACAACTCTCTTGGAGTACAGGGGTACAACAGATTTTCCTGCTTCTACTGAATTCCTACATCCATCCCAAAGCACCACTACTCACCAGGCTTCATGTTCTTTGGGATATACCAGATACATTTTCCACCACCACAGTCTGGTATTTCACCCTGATGATTCGCAGACTATGAGTCTCAACTTTTTCACACTACCTTCACACTGGGAAATGTCTTTATTTCAAAAGAAGAGCTGTCCATATGCACAGGCAAATTCATGTAGTTACCAATACACATACTCACACTTGCCACAACTCTGCCAAGAAGCATGCGTGGAAAATATGACAGGATTACCTGTGAGATTAGCTGCCATCTCTTCAGCAGTCTGACACAGCCTCAGCCCTTGTTTTAGGGGACCTTCAGAGTCCACATACTGACGGCGCTTGAGGTAGCAGGACACTGCCATCTGAATCTGTTCTGTGCGTACGCGTTTCATGACCTCGAGAGAAAAGAAAGAGTTCATGGGGCTCTGAGAGTGTAAGTAACACTTACAGTAAGTGACAGGGCCAACAACAATGGCTCAGTATTTTCACTGCAAGTCAAACAAATTCCTTACCGAAGTACAAAACAAAATCTTTAGGCATGTGCCTCTCGGTACCAAAGGCGTGACTAGACACTTCAAATCAGACCCTCAAAAATACTTTCATGCCTAATTCTACTAATTTCACTGAGGAATCCACTTTTGAGGATTGTAGACTAAAGCCACAGTGGTGAGCTGAAATATTTGATTTTGTTAAAAATTAACTCACAGAAAGGGAACTTTTCCCCTCCTTGATTTTTTACATGAGCAGTTTGGGTATTCCTTAGTCATTTTCTGATTCCTCTGCTTGATTAAAATGATACCACAAGAATCAAGGAGATAAGAAATTAATATACAGGAGCGAAATTTCAGAACCATAACGCTTTAAAAAGCACACCTATTTTACCTATTTAGGGAGTCTAAGAAGCAATAGCTTATCATCTGAACTTAAAGGTTAAAGCCAGACTTCTGACACTTCAGTCAGCTAAGTTAAAAAAAAAAAAAAAAAGGAAATTAAAAAATTAAAAACAAAAGCAGAGCCTTGCCTTCTGGCTTTTTTGCCTGCTCCCATCTATCTAGATCTCCCTCCTGCAAATGCTTAAAAAAAAATTTTCTTGAAGTTTCATTTATATAAATTTTGAAAGCCATCATCACAAACACCACTTGGTAGTATCTCAAAACCAAAAGGATCCTGATGCTAGATTTTAGCCTCTGGCTTATAATAAAAGAACTTCAGTAAGATGAATGCAATAGCTCCCTTGCTATTTGAGTAGTTCCTCTCCGCCACCAATCCTTTGACATAGCCATCAATTTTACACAGATGTTTAGACAACCAAAAAAGGTTTCAATAAAAAGAAATAAAAGAACTAAGCAACAGTTTTATTCTACCAGAATAATAGGTATAGGCTGCCTTGAGATGGTTCTACACCTTACAACCCCACTGCCACAGGACCTGCATACATTTTACAAGCGCACATGCCTTCTGGTTTGAGTAGATAAATCCAATGAAATACAACTTTTCAGAGACAGACAAGGATGCCCATTCCTCTCCCTTGTAAGAATCATATTTCTAACAAAATGATAGCTTTAAAAATATGGTCATAAATGAGCATTTTCTAATACCCATGAACACTTCAGTGCTTATCGTACTTGTTAGAACAATAAGCCCTTTGTGGAGTTTCAAGTGGATGGGGATGCAAAATTTAAGCAGAAGTTACTTTAAACAGTGGAATTGCGAGCCCATATGCTCTAGGTATAACCTTAAGAAATTTTCCATTTGTTCTCACAGGTGAAATAACTGTTGAGTGGGGAAGAAGCATCAACAGGTGTGGAGTTTTCAAAGCACTTACAGAAAGACCTATGAAAATCACGAGTTTGAATCACAACTTTATCCATTCCAAAAGCAAACTTTCTTTTCATCTTCCTTGCAATTAAAGAAACTATATATGAGACTTACACTATCTCAAATATAGCACCCTTTCTACTGCACACAATTTTAGGAAAGATAGTATTCTAACGTAGACCATGAAGAAGGGTGGACACCGGAATGGACCACCTGCATCTCAACACCCTCCTAAAACACATCCTGAACTAAGCTTCTTGCTGTATTACATTGCCATTCTTCATCTCAGCCAGCAGCATGGACTCATGTACAAGTGACTTGCCCAGGTCCACACTAATGCCTCCGGACGCAGTCTGCCACACAGCTTACTTAGGCTTGGGTAGCAACTTAATTATATTTGAGATGCTCTCACAGATGCTTATTTCAGGTCTGGAAACCATTTTGGAGAGTTTGTATTTGATTGTTGTACTTGGCTGATAAGCCAAGAGAAACTCAGTCCCAAAATGGCATGGAACAGATTCAACTAAATGTTTCTGAAGTGGTTTAACCAGTCAAAACCGTGCAAATCAGCTTCAGGACTGTAGGTCAATTGCGAAGAAAGAACATCTAGAAATATCCTTGCCCTGACTTTTTTGCTGCAGTTACAGGACGAATTTGTGCTAGGTTAGATTTGGTGAGAAAACTCTTATTTATGATAGCACAGCATGCATGTACAGATAATTGCTCATAAACACCTAATGGATCAGAGAGACTGAGAACTGTTGCATGAAAGATGCAGAACTCCAGAGGACCCTTTGAAATGACAGCAACAAACAAAAGAAGCACTGAAATCAACCTTTTCAAGCTGATGAACAAGCAGATGACCAACACAGAAAAAGGTAAATGTTAAATGATAGGCAAAAAACAGCACTGGGCTATCCAGGCATCTCAAATTCCAACATCAGGATCAGACATTTTAGCAGCAAGAGTGAAGGGCCTGGGAAGGGAGCAGTCGCTGGCAGCTGATTCAAGTCCAATCTTCTTCGGAGCTTCGAGGGCAACAGGGAAGCCCCAGTTTCTTCAGCCAAGATTAACAAGGTGGTGTCTGCAGCTGCTTTATGCAATCTGTACAGTTTCTTGCTCCTTTCACGTACCTCATATACTCCTCCTGGCAGTCAGAGCAGTGGGTGTTACGAGCAGTATCTTGGGGAGATCTCTTTCCCTACTCCCAGGTGACTGAACAGGAACTACCTTACAGGAAATGCACCTTCACCAAGAAACACCCATTGGCACCAGACAAACTGTCACCCTACTTTCACTTCAGGTCTTTGCTTTTTCACTCACTTTGCCTTTATACTTCAGCATTACAGAGAGCAATGTCACAGGAGCAAGGAAAACATTCACGAAAAGTTGAAGAAGAAAAACCAACATTCCTACAAATATTCTTTATCAAACTCTTGGAATTAGAGTATATCATAAAATAAACACAAGGATGGTCTGCCAAAATGCCTTTAAATGGTTTCAAACTGAGACGAGTTCACAACAGGTCAATGACGCAAAATTTAAGGGCAAAAAAGGACAAGCCTGCCATTTTAACCTCCAATCAATTTTAAGACTCTAACTCTCGTTGCTGAAGAAGTCTCCAAAATATGAAACAAACTGAACATGTATAGTGTTCCCTGTCCATGCCTGCAGAAAGCCTGAAAGAATTGTTCTGATGTCTCAGATGCCTCGTTCTTCTCGAGCAACCAGAGAGAACAATAAATACTAATGCCATTAACTATTTTTACTGATAAGCAAAATATATAAGGAAAGAGAGAAGAAAAATCAATCGCATCAGGAGTCTGCACAGCTACAATGCAGCGTCTTCTGCAATGTCACAAA
Organism: Scolopax mira; assembly: GCA_004320125.1. NCBI lineage: Eukaryota > Metazoa > Chordata > Aves > Charadriiformes > Scolopacidae > Scolopax > Scolopax mira. Next base: position 94,392 of record BJBW01002151.1, on the reverse strand, counting down.
CTGGAGCACATAAATGCAAAAAGAAAAAGGATATTAGGTTAATTTTTTTTTGAGGAACCAAAACCACTGAAGAAATCCAGAGGAGAGGCCGATTGTACAAAAGACATCACAAGTTCCTCTTTTCCAGAAAAGCTGGAAGGTAGCTGTGTGCTAAGTATCGGGCCAAGGAAATTAATTTCCTGCCTGTGCTATATCTCAGGTACAGGTTTAGGCAGATTCCACAGGCTTGAAATATTACCAGTACACACATATGAAAAAGAGCTTGAGAACTAGCATTGGAAACGCTGCTGATTCCTGCCCTGATGCTGGGACAGCAGTCTTTTCCTTCCAACAGACTGAGGAAAGACCTGTGGGCATCAGGGAAGAACCAAGAACAAGGAATCTTAAAAAAACCAAACACCCACCCAACAATAAGACAAACCACAAAAGCACATTTTGAATACTCTCTACTGGGAACTGCGTCTCAGGCCTCAGCTGTGGACAGAAAAGGATCATTTTTAATCTGTTATCACTAGAGATGAAACTGGAGTCTCCCAACAATACTACAATCACCTAGTTTTTAGTTTTGTGACATTAAGTTGACCTTAGATTTACAAAATTTCAGGACAAACAAGATAAGGACAAACTGATACCAAGATGGAAACCTGAAGTGGAGGGACTTCACACAAACAGAGCGGTGCCGTTCAGGGAAGCGGGCGAGCAAACACGGACAAGTTAACACGGAAACTCGGTGTGGTGGCGGTGCAAAATAGGATAAGCAGGAACTCTGGAGAAGGTTTTGCCGGAGCAGCAGTGGCGATCAGGTGTAGGAGACAGAGAGGACACAGCAGCGATTTTTGGAAGAGCCTGCACCCGCTTGCAGGGCACCTAGACTGGGCTCACCGTCCACCGGGTGAAGCTTCGCCCATTCCACAACGTTGGTTTTCCAACCACCCCCGGACAGAGAGCCAAAGGCCGGGCCTTTCCCCCCACCTCAGCTCCGCTGGGCTGCCCGGGCCGGACACCCTTCCCTCCTGCCCCCAGCACCCATCGCACGCCCCCAGCACCCACCGGAGCCCCCAGGTCCCCTCCCCCGCCCACCCAGCCCTCCCGCCCCACGGCGAGGCTGCCGGTCCCGCTCGCCTTTAGGCCCCACCACCAGCCGCTCAGCCCCAGGCCCGGCACCTACGGGAGCCCCTCGCCCGCCCCGACCGTGGGCACCGATAACGGGAAGGGGTCTGCGGGGCGGGCGCTCGCTGAGAGCGAGAGTGAGTCTTCCCCCGTTAAAATTTAAAAAAAAAAAAAAAA
>BJBW01002151.1:20569-92984 GCA_004320125.1 Scolopax mira | reverse complement strand
CCGGGGTTGCCCCTGCGGGCCGCGCCCGTGCCCGAGCACCCCCCCGGGGCCCGTCGGCCTCCCGGGAGCCGCCTGCCGGGCCTGCGGGCCTCCGCCACGAGGCGACCCGGCGGGACGTCCGGGACCCGCTCCCTTCGCCGGCCGGCCGGCGTCGCTCTGCGGCCCCTCCACCCCCACCCCGCGGGCCTCGGGCTTCCCGCAGCTCCGCGCCGCTCCCCAGCACTCACTGAGCATCGCAGGCGGCGCCGGCGGGAGGCGGGGGCCGGGGGGGCGCTGTCACTGCGTCCAGCAGCGCCGGGCGCTGCCGGTGGACACGCCGCCGCTGCCGCCTCCCCTAGTTGTCGGTGCCGGTAGTGGCGCTGACGCGGACGGTGCTACCAGAGGGCCGGCGGCGGCTGGCGGCGGCCGCTCCATGGCTGGCTGACACACGCCGCGGCGGGCGGGCGGGCTCGGGGGGGGAGCGGGGCTGGGGCCGCCCAGCGCGCAGGCGCCCTGTGGCCGCCAATGGGCGCGGAGCTCCCGCCGCTGATCGGTGATCGGCTGGCGCTGCCTGGCGGGGAGCAGGAGGCGGCGTGGGCCCGGCGGAACGGTGAGGGCCGGGCGGTATCCGGAGTGCGTGTGGGGCGGGATCCCTGCGAGGGGGACTAGGGGGGTGGGGGCCTGGTGGAGGAGAGGGAGGTAGGGAGGAGGGTGGGGGCCTGGCTGGGGCCTGGCTGGGGCCTGGCGTGCCCGCTGAGGGGAGTGGGGCTTGGGGCCTGGTGTGCCCGCTGAGGGGAGCGTGAGGGAGCCGGGCCCGGCGTATCCCCGGTGAGGAAAGGAGGGGAGCGTTAGGCCCTGAGCGGGGGCTGAGGGGCCGCCTACCCGTCCCGCCGCCTTCTCCTCGGCTTCCCTTTCAGTCGTACCTCTCCCCCCTTGCAGTCTCCCCATGGCAGCGATCTACTCCGGCATCTACGTGAAGCTGAAAAGCGCCAAGACTCCTTGGGAAGACAAACTCAAACTAGCCCGTTTTGCCTGGGTTTCACACCAGTGCGTTCTTCCCAATAAAGAGCAAGTAAGTACTTTTTAATGGTATACAGTGAAAGAAAAAAAAAAACCAACCAGACGAAACAGCAATAATTAATTGCTGCCGAGGATGATTTTTTGCATAAACTCCAGATCTAGTTGCTTAAGCTTTTAATCCTGGGTAGTGGTGCACATATAGCTCTGAAGGCGAATGGTGGATGGCCCTTGATTTCTGTGTGGTTACATGAAATGTTTTCGTAACATCATCTTTCAGATAGCTTCAGCAGAAAGATCTGTATTAGGGCAGGAAGAAAGTATCTTTATTACAGAGTGCATAATGTATGTATTCTGTCTCCCAGATAGGTGAGAAACCATTGTCTTCAGGCCTGTCCTTAGTATTGTTTATTATATTCTATACAGGTTGCTTTAAGTCTGATGCTTCTGGTCATAGTTAAGAACAAGAAGTTCAGGGTGGGAGAACTGACTGCAGATATATGCGTGTTTCTCAGTGCTCTAAATTTGTGCACGTGGAAAGAGTGCGCTCTGGATTCATGGGCGTCTCCTCCAAAGATGCTTGGAACCCACCTTTCCCTCAAATGTTTTTTTTTTTTTGACCCTGTTTCCTGAAAGTGTGTTCTGTGTTACCCCAAATGAGGGGTGTCTTGTGCTGCTCCTCCAGCCAAGCACTCTTGTGGAATCTAGTGTTTGCACCATCTGTGCAGTGTTTTGAGTTCCTGTTATTTCGGTTACCTGGAACATTAAACCTAGCTGTACACCATCATTTTATTTTGAAATCAATAATTTAAATTAATGGGTTTCAATGTGCATGTGCTTGAATTTCTAGGCCTTAATTTCTAGGTAGTAAATGTAAACATACCAAGAGGAGGATGTGAAAGGAGTACCAGTTGTCAGAAAGTGAAATCCATCTGATTCCTTAAGTTCTGTTTTAAAAGACTATGTTTGTTACTTAGTATCAACTGTTAGAATTATACCCTCATGAAAGGGCCTTAAGATATTGACTCCTAAAAGCTGTCTTGGAAGAGTACAGGGAAGCATAGGGCCAACGTTGGATTTAGAATGAAAGTTTTTAGGAATTTAGATCTTGGTTAAAACCTCCGAGGGTGGACTTTCTGCTCGTTCAGAGCCTGTTCTGCTTGGATGTAGAGCAGTTCTTAAGGCATAAGTGCTGTAATTGTGAAGAGATAATACTTTTGTTCTTGCATAAGAGTTATTAAATATTAATTTTTTTCCCCTTTTGTTATCAGGTATTACTTGATTGGGTAAGCCATGCCTTGGTTTCATACTACAATAAGAAACTTGAACTGGAGGATGAAGTTGTTGAGAAACTCTGGGTGTATCTAGACAACGTTATCCACAGTAGAAGACTACAGAATCTCTTAAGGAGTGGGAAGACAATTGGTCTCAGTTTTTCAATTGCACAGGTAACTAAAGCTGTGGATATCAGTGTGTATCTTCTTCAGTACGTGACTTCCTCACTGTGCAGGATGTTATGTGAAACAGTTTGGTTTTGTGCAGTGCTAAGGCTGAAAATGGTACAGCATTCTAATAATGTTCAAAGTTAATCTTCCTCCCTGTCTTTAAAACAGAGAGTGAACTGGTTGAAGTATTTTAATAGGTAAGTTCCTGTTAGCTCAGTTCCATATATTGCTGTTCTATGTTATTTACCGCTTAAATTGCCATTTTGCCCAGAAGTCTTAAGGAGTAAGGTATTTTTCCTCACTGTGGTGCTCATCAGTGTGTTTGGCTTGAGTGCTGTGCAGTGTGACATTGCTGTTCAGCAGATCTTGCAGGTTCCTGCGATGACTCTGAATGGTGGTAGCACCAAATCACTATTGATTTTGATTGTATAATTGTTTTAGCCTCAGCTGAAAGTCAATGGGGGAGACTTCAGTTACAGTTTGGAACTGAACCAGAAAGTGTAAATTCTCATTTGGCTTCTTAGTTACAGAAATAGCAGAATTAGTGCATGGCTGCAAAGGCAGTCAAAATGGCAGCACAAAAGTATTGTGTATGGCTTTTTGTTGTTCTTTTGGGACATAGTTTTGGGGATCTTGCAAGATCTCCAACTCCCTTTCTGCAGGATCAACTGTTAGGATGTTTGTCCTCTGCTGTTGCCGCTAACACACATTCTGAAGGAGGGCTTCCTCGCTCATCCTACGGTGCAAACAAACACAGGGACACTGTTCTGGCCTGGGGAGCTTCTAGTTTGAGACTCACAACATGAGAGGCCCAGCAGCAGCTGTTGGTGGGTCCCTATTACTTCCTTCTTGCAGCCAGAGCTCACAGAAGGTGTTGCTGGTTCATTATCATAATCTTTATGTTTGTGTACAAAATTGATTGTGAGTTTGGTTTTTTTGTTGTTTTGTTTTTTTTCAATATTCAGGTCATAAATGAAAGATTATCAGAGGCCTGTTCTCAAAAAACACAGCAAAACGTTGGCACGGTGCTGAGTTGCTCCAGTGGCATTCTTTCTACTCCTTCGCTCTCCATCATTTACACAGCAAAGTGTGAGCTCTTGGTTGATCTTCTCAGCAAGTTGTCCAAACTGGCATGTCAGCAGCTGGCTTCTGACGACACTGTGGGCTCCCAGGTGTTCAAGGTCCTCCAACTTACCTTTGCTCAGTACCTCCTGATCCAGAGGCAGCAAACCAACCCAAATCGTGTGTTTGGGCAAGTGACAAGTCACTTGCTCCAGCCATGTCTGCTCCTGAGGCACTTGCTTACTGGGAGGAGCTGGACACAAGCAGATGACAACCATGTGCGTCAGCACCTGAGCAGGGAAATCAGAAACCAAGTAGAAACTTTGCTGCAGGCTGGGTTATTCCAGCCTGAGCTTTTCTCCTCCTATAAAGAGGAGCTTCTGCCGGAACAGGAACACCAAGTGAAGAAGAAAGGAGCTTTGAAAAGCCTTTTGCTACCAGTCAACACAGTGCAGACCATGCTGGCTAGTGGCTTTTGTGAGCCTTCCCTCCATGGAGCTGTTGTGGCTGGTTCAGTGTCCCTGCTCTATAAGCTCTTTCTGGACTCATACTGTAAAGCAGAAAACCACCTTGTGTGTTTCCACATGCTCAGCAGGCTTTTTGGCTGTCTCCGGCTCCCTGGCCTACAGCAGGGCGTGGGGGAAGGTGTGCTCTCCCCTGCGGATTGGAGCACAGAGCTACTTGCTTTGGAACAGCTTCTGGGCTTGGTGCTCAGCAGTGATATCTACAATGTTGCCAGTGACCGTATCCGGCACAAGGAGGTGCAGTTTGAGTTTTACCGCAAGCTAGCCCAGATGTTGGTGAATCACTCCCAAGCTTCCATCCCTGCTTGGTTCAGGTGTCTCAAGCTCTTGATGTCATTAAATCACCTTATAGTAGAGCCAGACTTGGATGACTTAGTAGCCTCGTCTTGGATTGACGCCGAGGTCTCTGAGCCCCGTACGAAGAAGGCCCAGGAGGCTCTCATCAGCACCATGTTTCAGACTTACTCCAAGCTGCGACAGCTCTCACGGCTCTTCCAGGAGGTGCTGAGAGTCATTTGCCAGCCAGCTGCTGATGAACTGAGGCTGCCTGTCCTGTCTGCTGGCCTGACAGGAAAGCTTCGTGAGTGCCTCCTTGAACTGCCACCCAACCAGATCCTGGACATTTTGTATCTCTTTGTGGAGAAATGTCAGACCCTTATCGTTCCTGCTGTTGAAGGCTCAGCTGACATGGCCTTGAAGCTGTTGTCAGTGAGCTCGGTGCTGCATGCTTTTCTGTTCAACATGAGGAGCCTAGATGATGTCACTCCTTCCCCTGTGGTTCTTCGCACTCAGAGTCTGCTGGCAAAGATGCAGGAGGGAATAATCCAGCCGCTGATGGAGCTGCTGCAGGCTCATAGGGGACAAGAAGAGAAGTCAGACCTTTGGTTAAGAAAGGCTAGTGACTCTGCTCTCCTCCTTGTTTACACTTGGGTTGAGGTAGACACTTTGTTTGGTCTTAGCTGCAGTAAATACGTGTCTCCAGCAGCTGAAATGACTGGTGCTGTTACTGCATCTGCTGCAAGGCACTGGGGGATTCCAGCTTTCTTGTCTGGTGTGGAGGAGCAGTGCTGGGAGACAGTCATGGAACTTGCAAATAGTTTTACTTCCACTAGTAAATATTGCTTAGAACTGCTCACGCTTCAGAAAATGAAGATGATCTTAATGCAAACCAAAGCTGACCCACAGGCCTTGCAGTATGCTGCAGCTTTCATCCTGGAGTCTGGGAGGTCCAGCATGAGCAGGGGAGAATCTGAACCATGGGATGGAGATATCAGCACGATAAGTGATCTCACCTACCCCACGGCCCACTGGCACCTTGTCATCTCCAACCTGACTATCCTGTTGCCGTACATCTCCCTGAAAGATGTAGAGTATATTGCAGATGTGCTTGTAGAGACATTAGTATTGGCCAAAGCTGAGGAAGCTGCTGCAGACCAGGAGCCTTCCATCAGCATTGGAAAGATATCTCTTGGTTTGATGCATAGCCCCTTTCTCCCAGAAATGACGGTCCTGCACTGCACTTTTCTGACCAGTCTTATTCATCGGTTCTCTAAAGTGCTGCCCTCTGCTGCCAGGGATTCAGTAGATCTGCCACTTCAAGAGCTGTCTGCAGGTAATATTCCCTGGCACGAAGAAATCCCAGCGCCTTGCAGACCTGTAGACCCGTTGGAAGCACCATCAGAGAACAAACTGCTGAAGGATGAGCTCAGCTTGTCTTGGAAAACACTGGACAAAGTCGCCCAATGTATAGCATCGTTAGCAAAAAATGGCTGCCCTCTCATCCTGAAAGAAAGTCAGATGGAAAGCTGCTTGAGTTTGCTAGAAATTGCTTCCCTTCTGAAACTAGACAGTCTTCTTCCCTCTGACTGTACCCGGTGTTTTATGGTGCTGCTGTCCCTGATAGCCAATACCAGGCCTAGTGCCTCTTGCAGCAAACTCTTATTGCTAAAGTTTTTAAGTACCTGCTTCCACCTCCTGAGATGCCTGCAAGCTGGCAGGAATGCCAACTCTGTTTTTAAGGTGTTTCATGCCAGTGATGTTCTTGAAGTTGTCATGACCTCCCAGCTTACAGCTAGCAAGTTCTTCACTGATGTTTTGACTGTTCCTGTTTGGGCACAGTATCTCCAGGAAGTCCAAGCCTTTTTGGAAAACTTTCTTCAGATGATTATTGAAAGAAGGCAAAGTGTGAGGCTCAACTTGGAAAAGTTCATGTCTTTCCTGGTGAGCTGTAAGCCAGATGTTGTTGCAGACAAAAGCAAAGGCTGGAAAAACTGGAATCCTGCATCTGGGCAGTTGCTGCTCATGGCATTCACCACACTGTGTCATGTGGTCACACTCTACCTTCAGCAGCTGCCACAAAAGAAGCTGCAGTCTGCGGATGTACTCTCTGCTCTGTTGGAGTCTGTAGTTCTGCAGATGGTCAGAACTGTTGAACACCATCTTCAGAGTAACACCCAAAATCGACCTTTGCCTGTGGCATTCATACCATCTGTCACCACTCTTCTCAAAGCAGATCTGAGCCACGCTGTCAAGACGGGCTGGCAGAAGGAGCCCAGTGGGTTTTTGGAGCAACCCCGTATTAAACTGTACCAAAAGTTCTACTCTCAGATACTGAGAGAGCTGCCCTGCGCAGGAGATAATCTGCAGTTCCTTCAGTCTGCGTTGCGCTTCCTAACGGTCTTCTGCTCAGTGCCAGAGCTGTATCCTGGAAAAGAAACTGCAGTCACGGTTGTTTTTGCTATAAAAAAGCTTCTCGCTGGTATGAAAACTCCCTTTCTCCACTTTCTTTGCTAATTTTGCAGCACGGAGGCGAGTTAAAAGCCATTTAGCAAAACACACAGCTTTTTGAAAAGTCTTTATCTACTTACTCGTGTTGAAGCAGTAGGCTGTACTTTTATAAAACATATCAGGAAAGTTTTCAAGGAGGCAATGTTGTGGTACCCGGACCACCTCCATCATCTAATTTGGTAATGACCTTCTCCTGGAAGATGAAAACATCTTAATAAAGTGGAGGTGCTCAGTTACTCATCCCTGTAGAACATTTTGACAGTAACCAGAACATGGTGATACTTCTGGATGTAGGGTTGAAGGTGAAGTGTCCTTCTCCTCGTATAGCTGGTAGGGTAGGCACCACTGAAGCAGCTGATGTGCACCAGGTCAGATCTGATATGTCTTGTCTGAGGATCTCGGAGGACCTTATAGTAAATTACTTACCTATTTTAGGATATGATAGGTAACTTCCATTGTTTTATAATGTCGCCTAACTGTTAAAGATGCTGAACACCTGTAATTCTGATAAAATCTGTGGGAGATTGGCAGATCAGTCCCTTTGTCTTCACCAAATATAGAGCCAGGACTAACAATGACATGAAAATACTCCTGACAGCTGGGTGACCTAATGGCTCCTTTATATTGTCACCGTTCAGAAAGCCAGGTGAAGTAAACACAGCGTAGACATAGCTGTTCTCTTTGACTTCTCCAAACAGTTGGAATCTGTGGAACTTACTACTAACGTGGTCTAGTGCAGTGGTCTCCAAACAGTTTTGATTGCGTGCACTTATCAGTTAAAAAAAGCTAAATTGAGCATACACCCCCAGTATATTTTTATTTATAAATTACACGCATGGGCTACTGTACTAGTATACTATCTAGTATACTAGATTACAAAGGATACACAAGAAAAGCTTAAAAGGCATGAGATAAAGATGAAATAAACACTATTTATACATTTTACTTTATTTATTAAACATTTTCTATTTATAATTCTTACACCACAGTGGATTGTCTTGTGCACAACCTGGGACATGTGCACCCCACTTTGGAAACTACTGCTCAAGAGCACTATGGTCATGATCTCAATGTTCATATTGGCAACAGGTAGTTAAGAACAGACCATGGCTCTCCATGGAAAATCTGGTCTTGCATCCCTACCTTATGCATAGGTACAGGCTTAATCTGTCTTCTGTGTCCTGCATTTTGGCCCTCCCCTTGTGGGGTTCAGTAAAGGCCCTGGGAGCGGGGATTTCACACTAAAACTAGGGACTGTGAGGAAGTATCAATTACTGTATTTTCTCTGCCAACTTTTCTCTCTCATCCTGTGCCTCGCTTTACACTAGTGTAAGATTAGTAAAGTGCTTTAGCCTGGAGACATAATTAATCACTGTAAAAAGCTGTAAGAATTCCTGATGAATAAGTAAAGTATTCAAGAAGATGAAATATGGATTTCTGTTGAAGAAGGCTTCCAGCATTGCCACAGATCCTATGGATGCTTGGAACTATGAAACTATGACAATTGCTCTGTGAATCCTAGGGTAGGAAATGCCTGAGAACAGCAATTCTTTGTGCTGGGTGTGCATAAAGGGAAACTGTGGGGCCCTCTTTGCATTTGAGTGTGAGAAAGGTACCCACAGAGCTCCTTTAAGGTTTGATTTGCCCTGTTTTTACCTGTGAAAGTCCCTGTCTTGGGAACTGATTAAAACATGTCTCTTGAATATGCAGGTCCTGCTGTCACAACCCAGATGATTCAAAGTATGGAGATGGAGCTGACAGATGTGCTTGTCCAGCTGCTGGGAAACTGCTCTGCTGAGGAGTTTTATACCATAATGAGGCTGGTGCTCCAGGGACTGGAAATGAAGAACATTTGGCAGCAGAAGGCTAAAGTAAGGAATGAACTTAGTTTGTTGTCAACTTCTTTAATTTTTTTTGTATCTTTAAAAAGATTTGTTAGCTGAATGACATCTGCTAAATATTTTTTCTTCTCCCTGCTCTGTGCTGAGTGGTTGGGCTAATTTAATTTACGTGGTTAAGGGCTTGGTGACTATGCTGAGATATATTTTCAACATGAATTGAGAGAGGTGGAAAGATCATGGAATCCTACTGGAATAAACTTTTTGTCCAGTTTAGGGACTTAGCAGTCTTAATTCCTTGTACTGTCAACAGAAACCACAGAGGTGTGATGTTACAGGTGATGACACCAGCAGTCAGTGAGTTCAAGCACTGTTTGTCTGTGGCTCTTCTTAAAAGGGTTAAAGGCACTTTTACAAATGGTGGCATTTTTAAGTAAAACCGAAGCTGCATCTGTGCTTTTGGTATTTGTCTCTATAAAGACTTCTACTCTGTAATAATCAGATACCACTCAGTAACTTTTTAAATACTATGCCTTCCTTCAGAGCAGCTTAAGCAGCAGTGGTAGCATATGGAACACTTTTGGCAAAAAAGCCATCTGGACCCTCCACAGAAAGCTCAGTGACATGAGAATGAAACTTGGATTAAATTTGGGGGCTTATCTGGCTCTGTCTTATTTCTCAGATGTAGACACAGATACACTGCAGCAGTTCTTGAGATGTCTTTTTGAAAGTGTATCTGGGATTCCTGTGTTATGCCTATAATTGCTGCCACTTGAGTATAGCTTGTAATATATTTCTTTAAACTGTGTGTCATAACAGCCAGCAAGTAAAAAAAAAAAAAAACAAAACTACTGTAAAATCCAGATTCTTAGCATATAGTTACTGGTGTCCCTGTATTGTCTCTGCTTCCCTTTGTTATCTGGTGGTGTTTGAAGGGGATGACTTTCCTTTTTAAAAAATCATAAGCCTTTTTGTACAGTAATTTGATTCTAAAATAAATGTAGCGTGCAGTACCTTTGGGCCAGTGCTGCTCAGCATGCTGAATTTTATTGTGCTGCTGCTTACTTCACAATTTCCAAAGAGATCTCTTGGTGGGAGGACTGTCATGTGTCAAGGTTCTGGTAATGCTCAAAACTGCCTCTGCCCTTGAAAGAGTTCTTCTGAACTTGAAAGGAGCCAGTGCATCTCGTATCCCTGGCTGATCATCAATCTGCTTTCTGCAGGAAGTATTGTCAGCTGTTACCCTAACGAAATTGTTGCTCTGCTGCCCATTAAGTGGAGACAAAGAGAAAGCTTTCTGGTTTGCCAGCCCACAGATAATCACAGCTTTAGCTGTAAGTATCTCTTTATTGTAACTTCATTACCTATCCCTTTTGTTTGTTAGAGTCTGTAGTGGTTACATCTAACAGAGGCGTACAGAAACAAGAAAATTGTGGATACTAGACAAATCTATACCAGATTCACCTGTACTTTTTTTGTCTAGACCCTTTCTCTCCGTCTTCCTCAAGTGAATTTCCTCCTGGGAGTGCAGTGTGTAGGTCATCCACTTCTGATTATCAGAAATTTTCTGGGACTGCACCACGTAATCTGGAGCTTGGGAGAAACTTGTTAGGCTGTGGAGAAGAGAGCCTGAGTCTCCTGCTCTTTCTCCTGTCAGCCACATGTCACAGCAGAAGCTAACAGCAGCAAAAGAAAAAACTGCTCATATTGAAAAAATAATAATATGAATTCACTGAAAATTTCCTGTCCTACCTTTGTACAGCAATTTCTGCCATTTTTTGGTATGTTTGCATGCTCGTAAAGGAGAGAACTGCATCAATGCATTCATGTTGCATTTTTGTGTTGCAAAGAGGTGATATTTGTCAAGGGGCTGGGGAGCAGTTACAGTTCCACACTCACAGCACTGCTTCCTTGAAATGCAGCATATGTGCCCCTGCCCAGGGTGCAGTGGCACCAAAATGGACAAATTGCAGGAGTCTCCCTGCCAGTCCAGCTTGCACCAGTCTAGTTCCATGTCAGAGCATTATGGTTCTCTGGTGTGTGAGTGCTAGTGATGGGTGGCTAATGTGCTCCTCCTTATCTGTTTGCTGTCTTCTTGTAGATGCAAACCAAAGAGGCCTGTCAGGACCAGTCACTGATTTCCACCATAGTTATACCTATTCTAGAGACTGTAGCAGCTCTGCTAAGGCAAGGAGAAGGGGTTCTCCTGAATCCACACCATGTGGCATTGGCTTTCAGCATTGTCCTAACAGTTCCTCTGGATCATCTGAAGACAGAAGACTATCGCAGTGTCTTCCTGGGAATCCACGAAGTGCTCTTCTCTATTGTGCAGTGTCATCCAAAGGTATATCTGTGAGGGGGTGGGAGGAGGGAAAAAAGGTAGAAGGAACCAATACAGCGGCTAGTGATGAGAAATTTTTGTTTTAATAGTGGTTTTGAAATAATTTGTCCTGATAGTATGAAAATGCTTTGTACCATTCATTATTTAAAAGGCTGTGAATCTCAAAATCACATCATTTCAGTTACTTTGTTTTATGCCTGCGTTGCTGTTCTGTGGCAGCAGATTGCTTATCAACATCTGACTGGGTTAGAAGAAAACTTTCTCTTTATTTTAGGATTGATTTCTAGAAGCACAAATGGCTCAGACACTAGGACCTCATTCTCCCTGGAGATCACGATTCTGCTGTCCTTTGAAAACAGGGCTTAGACATGTTAGAAGCTGGTGACCCTCAGACATTGTGCATCCTGGTGTTCTTGTCAGTCTTCTGGCAGGGGAGTGAAGTGTGCAAGGCAGTACACATTGCTAAAATGCCCTTACAAAAGCCCTGTGATAGAAAGCTGCCTAATCCAGGCTGTTTTTTCACAATGATCTGTAGTGTTTACTGGACCCTGTGTTCTGTGGATCCATCTGGCTACACAGGTTCTTTACCAGCAGGAACAAATTTCCTAGACATTAGGGTGCTAAATCAAACGCTGCTTTGGACAGATGGAGTAACTCTAATATGATGTTTACCTGTTATTTGTATTTGAGTATGGCCAGGTCTGCAGTCCTGCTCCAGGGTTCTTGTGTGCTCAATACTGTATGGATGCAGAATGAAAAATAGTCTCTGCTCCTGACAGCTGTATAAGCTGTATAGTTTCCTTCACAGGAATTGATTTCCCTCAGGCTGTGGGGTGGTGTACTTCTACCCTCTCCACTCCTTCTGCTGTGTGATCTCAGATGTTTTTATTTCATGTCTTTGCAGGTGCTGTTGAAAGCAGCACCATCTTTTCTGAACAGTTTCCATCGTCTCGTCGTCTCTGTCATGCATGAAGGACGTCAGAAAGGAGACAGAGGTACCATATCTTTTTCACTTTTTCACTATATATACACACTGTAAGTTTGTATGTTCTAGAAGAGGAGATGCAGAACAGCAAAGTCTTCAACACCTAATGCTTTCCACTGACTTACACTTACTTCCACTGTCCTACGGCTTATTCCATGTTCAGATTTATCTTGGCTAGTATGTTGCCCACAAGTGTGGGCAAACGTTAGTCAGCATATGTAGGCATCATGGAGGAATATACTAACAAAAGCTCACTGATAGAGGAAAAGGTATGTTAAACTGGTGCCAAATATTGAGAATTTGCTAGCTTCTGTAATATGTTTACGTAAGGCAAGGGTCACAGGAAACTTATAGGTACATGGTGTCCTAAAGTTTAAAAACATGCTGTTTATCTTTGCAGGATTGTTTCATTTTTATAACAGATAACGTGAAAGTAATTTTTAGATTTCCCTTCCCCCTTGTTTGTGTCAGTTCTCTTCATTCACTGCCTACTCAAAGGGTAAATTCTCAGGTTGATCTCTGCGGTCTCACTTTAAATATCTCCAGTGCTGTGGCTTCTGCTGCTGTATTACACCTAATAAGTCCCATCAGAAGGCTTTCTTACCATGCTGTTTCTAAGAGATGTCTTCTGATTTTCTGTAGGTAGAGAATTTAATTTTCCAGTCTCCTGGTTCTCCCCTTCACAGTGCTTGGGACTGAATCATGGAAGGGACAATGGCTCCTGCTTCTAGCACTTCAGTATATGTAACAAATCCTTTTTGCCTTGCAGTGCATGTGGAGTGGGCATCAGTGTGCTCTTACAAAATAACCATTGGAAGAGATACATGTGGTGTGTTGTTGGAGTCTGGGGGGCTTCTCGGCTGTGGCTTGATAGGAAGATAAAATGGGCAAGCTGATGTTGACTTCATGTAGTTCAATAATCTTATGGGAGGCTGGGTGATTCTTTGGGGTTTTTTTCCCAGTGTTTTTAAGCCTTAAATGCCAGAATGCATCTCACTTTCTGTTTTAGGCAACACAGATGAGTTTGAAGCTATACTGAAGTGTGCACACCTGGTGGAACGGATGTATACTCATCTCAGCGCAGAAATGGAGGACTTTACTGTATTTTCTGCTTTCATTGTGGCTCAGTATGTGACTGAATTGCAGAAGGTAACGTGTTCTCAACCATCTTGAAAGTTCCATGATATTGTGCTGGCTTTGGAGTTTGTATTCCAAGGGCAGCTGTGTTAAGTTTTGTACAACCTGTGAAGTTATAAAAGTTGCTGTGCATCATGGTTTGATCCAGACTCTTTGTTATTTTGAGCAAGAGTTCCTAACAGTCTTTCTTACCCAGCTCATGGAAACTTTCTAAAGCTGGGAGCTGTGAGGTTTTTTTAAGGCAAAACAAAGCAATGTCTGTTTGCAGAACTGCTTTCCTTTTCTGTCATTTTTGGTGTTGTTTTTAATTCATGTGGTAGTTAGGTTCTTCTCCAAGTTAGTTTCAGTTGTCCAGGATTGATAGCAGTTAAGGCAAATTAATCTGGCAAATGAATGGAGAAGAATTCTCATGGAAAATGTCTTTTAATCTGCTCTAGATGAGTAAATGAATGGAGAAATGTTACCAAGCTGGAGAATTGTTAGCTTTTCAGTAATTCTCCTTCCATACCAAAGATATCATTCCCATACTTGCTGAAGCAGCTGCTTCTACTGTTACAAATGTCAGAGCCAGGTCAGTAGCTTCTCACATCCAGACCTAAGTTAAAATTGTCATTCTGTTCAGCTTAATGGATTTAGATTTCACCAGAGTTTGAATGCATCTTGCATTGCAAGTTCCTGCAAATTGATTATTTGTGTCTCTGGCCTGGGCATGGGCTGAAATACAAAAAAGAATTTTATTCTCTGATTTTAGGCTTTCTTACCACAAAAGTATCCTAACCAGTAGTACGTTTCTGAAGGATTATGAGGTAACCCATGTAACTAACCATGAAAGTTGTTATGTAGCTTAAATTCGGGTGCCTTCTCTATTGCCTGGCTTTTTTCCAAGATTCGTGGAAAAAACAATAGGATTTCAGTTTTTAGAATCAAGGCGGTTGTAGAGAGGATTGTTGCTAACATAAGTGAAAATAATTATAAATTTATTTGAACTTAGTGAACTCTAAATAATGATTTAACCTTTGCTTGGCTGGTGATAGGGTGGTGTAGCTTGTGGGGGTGTCGGTGCAATTCTTAGATCTTTAGGAAAAGTAAAGAATCCTGCAAATTCACATTTTTTAATCTATGTTATCTAGTGTTTTTAGTCATTTTATTTAATGTTACTGATAAATTGGTTATTGTTTACATAGTAAACATAGTAGTTCAGCAAATACTAGGGACAAATTACTGTTCAGACTACTTTTGCTCTATTTAACTATCTCTGAACTCTGGAATCTGTTCATGTCTGAATGTAGAGCCTTTACTCAGCCTGACTTGAATTGTCAAATGACCTTTCCAAGTTAAAAGGACACTTACTCAGTATTAGCAGTGTACAAAGTCTCATGAGACTTCTAGGAAAGTTTTGTGCAATACCTATCACTGAGAAATGGAAAGTGATGGATGGTAGCTGAAACCACAGAGCAGTAATGTATGCGTGGAACCTTTGGGTGTGGAAAGGGGAATTGGTGTGGTGAGCCACCAGACGCTGTGACAAAGGGGTGTTTTCTGTCTGACAGAATAGATAGATCACAAGTAGGTGATGATTTATGTGCTCATTTGCTGGTGAGACCTGATGGATATCGGAGGAAGGGGGATACCTGTCTTAAGGGGGCACGTACACATCTTTCGTGTTGCTCCACAGAGGGAGAGGAAAAATTCCTTTAACCATTCATCTTTTCTGAGGCCAGATCAGTGGCTTTCAACCTGTTGTCTGAAGACCCTGGGGGGTTCGTCAAAGGTACCTGAGAAAAACATGTTGGTAGATTTAAATATTTATATGGGCATCTGTACACTTACTGCAACCCTTTTAAGGGTCTGCAGACTAAAACTGATGAAAACCACTGGCCTAAACAGTCACTTATTCCTAAAGTAATAGTGTAGCAGTTCCCTCAGTGCTTCCTCTTTATACCAAGAAATAAAATATCCTTAGGAATTATTTTGTGTTCATCCAGAAAGACTCCTTGCTGGAGTGGGTGGCATCTGTAGCCTCTTTCATACTGTTGACAGTGCCTTTCCTGTGTTCTCTGTGAGCTGTTGCTTAATTCAGCAGTAGTGAAATACCTCTTCACACATTTAATGTCTCACATCAAGAGCTCTGTAATGCTTGACAAATTGGTTGTGCTAACTATATAGACCATAAAACACAGGCATAATTAACTGCCAGCCAGTAGTGGCAGCTGTTTAAATCTCTGGTTCTGCTTCCCATAGTGTCATTGGGGGGTGTTCATAGGAAACTGCACTGCAAAGCAAGAATGGCTCAAATGAGGTTTGGGTCCAGATTAATTTGTGGTGTAAGGGATGCAGTTCCATTAACTGCAGGTCTAAACTATCTGCTTATCCCGAGTGGGGCATCTGGTCCATCTTGTCAATAGCTGTGGGTTTTCCTGTCCTCGTTCTCTGAAGCCATTTCTCTGCCCTGGGAAGGGAGAGGCCGGCCCAGTGCATACGCTGGGAGTTGTGATGCTCAGCTGTTCTGTTACTCCAGTGCGTGGTGTAGGGAGAAAGAACATCTGTTATAAACCAGCCAATAGATCATGTGACATAAAGGGGGGAAAATGACAAAGTTTTGGGCATGCAGATTCATCAGGATCACAGCTCCAAATACAGGCTTACATGCCTTATCTGCTCTATGTTTTTCCCAGCTATGTTAGCAGGTCTAATAAAACATATTAGCTGTTTTACATTTAGGGCAGAAAGAGAGCAGGAGCCTGTCACAGTGATTAGGAGTGCACTTCATTAGTGGAAAGTTTATTAGTTGCCTCAGGAAGAAAGAAGTCTGAATTTTAATGACAGCTTTTTATGTAATTTTCATTAGGCCTGGAGTGCAGAGGCTTAGGTCTGGAGGCATAAAGCTAATTTGGGGATTGAGTGAAGATAAGACATGGTTCTGCGGCAAAAATAATGTGATTATGCCAGAGGCCAGCACCGCCTCAGGCAGTGAAGTATTTAGGAAGTGATTGTGAGCACAGGACAAATTCTAGTTAGCCTGAAGCACCAGGGCACTCCAGAGGACTGATGTTCCTGGTTCTAGTGGTGGTTCTGCCAGTTGTGGGTTTGAGCAGGGGTAATGGCAGGAGCAGGGCACTGGGTCCCGAGTCATTCGTTGCATTCCTTCAACTTCCTGAATAAATTCAGGCAAGGTACCTCATTTCTGATATTAAAACAGATCAAGGAAATGCACATCTCCTGAGCTTTTTTGAAGGCTTCTTTTATTAAGGCTTATACATTAAAAGTCTTCAGATACAAATTGTTAGATAAATATCAAGTTGTTAAGTGCTAAGTTAAAATTGATTGAGTATGCAATTAAATTATAGAGTAGTTTAAAGTACTCATTTGAACCTGACACTTAGTAGCATACAGCTAATATGAGACACATAGAATTGACTGAAATGTGTAATCCAGGGCAATTACAGTTTTTCTGCTGAGGAATTTTCATTTGATTCCAAGACCATGATTGTTTTTGCCTCTGTGGCAATGTGTATAGTAGCACTCTTGTGCATTTTATTGCAAGAGGCATGCTTGTTCTACAAAACATATTTGCAAAAATCAGGAAAACATTGCACAAATCAAAATCTTGGATTTAGTCTGATGCACTGAATAACATATTGTCAGCATTGAATGTATGGTGACTGTGGAAAGGGTGTTTTCTTGCCTTTTTGTCTTCAAGTTTAATGTAGTTTTGCTCTTCTTGTAGGTGACTTTGCACCCGGCTGTGAAGAAGCACCTTACAGAAGGAATATATCACATCCTTGACCTTTGCATTGAACGGGACATCAAATTCTTAAATGCTTCACTACCAGCAGGTGTAAGGGAGGTCTTTAAGGATCTGTATAATGATTACAACCACTATCACAAATCAAGAAAACAGGGGGAGGAGAAGTATACTGCATGATGAATCCTTCCTGATGCTGCATAATCGATTATGGATTGATCTTGCAGTGCTCAGAAAATCCTCAATTGCTATTTGGTTTGGGATGACCAGTAAGATCAAATCTGAAGAGGGTCCTCCAAACATGGGTTGCATCTATCCCCATACAGCCAGGCTTCTTAAATGAGGAAGAGGGGAATGGGGAGGGGGGACGTGCTGTTGGGTCTGGCCCTGCTGTGTGCCACAAATGGCAGAATTGCTGCACCTTGTGCTGGCCCCACTGAACCTGCTGGGAGTCCCCAGGGAGCTCACCATAGCCTGGCAGCAGATGTCAGGCTTCAGCACATCATGGTGCTTTTCCCTGGAAGCAATAGTCTGGTGTAAAAGCCAGCAAAGTGTATAATCCTACTCTTGCTTACATGATAAGCAGAATTAAAGCAGTTAAAATGCTTATTTTTGTACCCTGTTATTTTACATTTTGCTACTGAAGAAATTGGTGAATGTTACAGAGCTGTGTGGTAGGCTACTGTGTAAAACTGTGGAAATACATTAAAAATTTTTGAAAGTTTGTAATCTCTTTGCTTGGTTGGTTTTGCTCTTGAGTCCAGCCCCGAGCAACCTGGTCTGACCTATTGAATTTCCTTCCCAAGTGAATTATCCTGTGATCTCATGATGATCAAAAAGTCTGACTGCTTAGAGCTCTGGTCGATTTACTGTCATTAAGCAATTACACTTTGTCATCTGAACTGTGGTCGCTCTCGGAGCACATTTTTATCTTGTGACAAATGCTAAGTACCGAGACCTATCCGAGACCTCTTGGTGTAAGCTGAGCCTTGTTGCTTTGCATTCCCTCTGGGGTAAGAGCAAGCCCTGCACTTAGGGCAACTCACCTGGCAGTAATTTAATAAGTTGTGGTAAATTCATCATATTTGAGCCTGTAAGAAGCTTTATCAAATCGCTCCCTTCATTAGCTAAACTACAAAAGTTTGTTTTGTTGAAAGTGATAGAGAGTAAAGATCCAAACTTCTACGAAAGTAGTAAAACAATCTTCACATGTGCATGCAGTTAATAGTAAGAACTTTAAACTCTCACATGATTACCTGCTTTAATCTGCAGATGGGCAGGAGGAAGACTGGACTGTGGCTTACCAGTTTTAGAGGGTCCATCTGTTTCCCAGCAAGGCCCAAAGGATGAAGTTTGGCTGGGGCAGGAGACTCTATGTGGCACAGACAAGGGAGGTGAGCAGGGCTGTGGGGGAGCTGAGGCAGGTGGAGCTGGACCTCAGGGCAGGGGTATGGCATGGCAGCCTCTGTCTGACAGACAGCCCTTCCTGCTCCTCCTGCACTGCCACACTGGCTGTGGCCCTGGCAGGGCACTTCTGGCACATCACAGACCTCCGTTGCGATGGTGACTAGGATGTGGCGTTGGGTCCCTGGCCCATTGGTGGCTCCTGGAGGATGCCTGCCCCTGGTCCTGGGGCAGCTCCGTTTTTCAACTCACCAAAACTGGTGCCTGCTGAACTCCTCCATCTTTGCCATGTGGAGCCTCCTCTGCTGGCTAAACTTTGTCCTTTGGACTGGAGATGATCCCACTCATGTCCTGAACAAGAAGCTTGGAGAGGAAGCTTCACTACTGTGCAAGTGCTGTCTAGAAGTAACAAGAGGTGTGTTATCAATTCTAGCCACAAATGCAAAACACAGCACCATAGGGGCTGCCCTGAAGCAAGTTAACTCCATCCAGGCTGGACCCTGGACACCACTGTGCCATTTCTGTGTTTTATTGCAAAAGTGAAAAGCTGATGGGGGCCAGTGTTGGGAAGGGCAATTACTGCTGCCCCACCAGGCTGTGTGACACTCTAGTGCCTGGTAGGTCCCAGAAGGGAAACGTGTGTGACGTGGGTGCAGCCAAAAGGCTACCAAAGGGAGGAGGTCTCGAGGGTGAAAACCAGTTAATATGCTGGTGAAACGAAGGAATGTTATAAGTGTTGGGAGACGATCTGGAAAGAGGAGTGAAAAAAGGAGAGGTGGGTTTGGACCAGGGGAGGAAGTGAGGCAGCATCTCTGGTGGTACGTGTGGAGGCTCCCCTGAGGTAGCTATGTGGTTGCAAGCCACACACAAAGCTCAAAAGCAGACTGCAGAGTAAATAACATCTTGCTCATCTCTTTAAAGGAGGTAAACTACTTGAGTCGATATCAGGTTTTTTTCATTAATACTAACTTTTTAAATGTTAGCAATTTTAACTTCTTAACTCTGTCAAATCCATGAATGACTTGGAGATGAGAACGCGTAGCTGCCTTACATGGCCAGGAGCGAGGGAGATAACAAATGCCTACTATAAAAAGGACACAGTGCTTGAAAGAACGAAAAGCTGAAACCCTGCCACAATTAAGTCTTTATTTCAATCACTCTGGGCAACTGCCACTTATCCCACAGCCCTCCTCTTGCTCCAGGCTAAGCAGCGGAGTCCTGAAACACAAAGCAGCATTTCTGTGTACAAGTTACAAAGGGGTTAAAAAGAAGGCTGTTTTTCATTTGCTAATCCTAGGTCTTTGTCCAAGAACTGCTCTGGGTTTGGTTTTGTTTTTTTTTTTTAGCTGGAATAAATTAAGTCACTGGCAGCAGACCACCTGCTGAGAAAGCAGGCTTTGTTTTACGGAGTGCGTTCCCGTGGGGGTGCGGTGCTCCCCTTCTGTCACAGGATGGAGCCATCCTGCCAGGCTACACACAGCTCTGGAGTCCTTCCTCCTGGGCTGGCTCGGTTTAGGAGCTCTGAGCCCCGGGGGAAGGAAAAGGCTCAGGAAGAAGCACCATCTCGGGGCTAAAGGACAGGGTTGCAACCTTGGTTTCCCTGGAGCGTTGGCTTCGTGCGAGTGAACCCAAAAGCACAATCCTTACTGGCCAGATTCCCCACTGCTGATGCCCCACATCTCTTCTGAGGGCTCCTCTGGCTGCTGCTGCTCCAGCAGAAATGCCTCCCGTGGGTCCCGCTGGCTCTGCTGCAGGCCCAGCTGGTGGCTCTGGGGGTGTTGGTAGTCGTTCGTGCCCGGGCAGTGCCCAAGTCTGCTGTGCCAAAGCTATCTCAAATGTAAAGTAAGAGACAGGATGGGCAAGAAGAACAGCCGTGACTGGTCTAAAGATCAGCTTGTTTTTATTTATCCCTCGTTTTTGTGTAGCTGCCGGGAAAATCAGATGATTTTTCTATTTATCTCAGGGTGGGGCTTGATGCTTGATTTATCCTGCTCTTGTGGATAGAAATGCCAAAAAAAGATGGTGGTATAAGATGGTAGAAATTATTTTGCTAGTTTAGAAGGAAGTTATTTTTCCTGTTCTTACCTGCTGGGAGGAGACAAACTCATGGAGTACTTTCCTTCGAGTTTGAAATGGATCAGTAACTTCCTGTTTGTTTGCTTCTTGGTGTGGGTCTGGGGCTGATGGATGACAGAAGGCTCCTTCCAAAGCTTCCTTTGTGGGTTAAAACATAACAGCACGAATAAAGGAGTACTTTGAGAGATTCTTATATCATTATTACTGAATCATTAAATGTCTGCAGTGATAATAGTTTGCTGGTGATACCAAACTGAGTGGGGAAGTGGATGCTTCAGAAAGGAAAGCCATCCTGCAGGAAGACCGGGATGGGCTGGAAGAGTGGGCTAACAAGAACCTTATGAAGTTCAACAAAGACAAATGTAAGGAAATCATAGTCCAGCAGCACAGGCTGGGATCTACCTGGCTGGGCAGCAGTTCTGTGGAAAGGGACCTGGGGGTCCTGGTGGACAAGAAGTTCAATGTGAGTGAAGAGTGTGCTGCAGTGACAAAGCAAGCCAAGACAATGCTGGGTTGCATCAACAAGGACATCACCAGCAGAGATAAAGAAGTCATTATCCCACTCTCCTTAGCGCTTGTCAAGCCACACCTGGGATACTGTGGAAAGGTGTGGACAGGCTGGAAAGAGTCCAGACAAGGGCCACAAAGATGATCAAAGGACTGGGAAGCCTGCCAGAGAGAACTGGGTTTGTTCAGCCTTGAGAAAAGAAAGCTTAGGGGAGTCCTTATCACCACATTTCAGTGTTTAAAAGAAGAAGATGAAGACTCCCTTTTTACAGGGAGTCATTTGGAAAAGACAAGGGTAATGGGTACAAGGTACTCCTGGGGAGATTCTGAAAATTTTTCACAATGAGATCAATCAGCCATTGGACCAATCTCCCCAGGGATGTGGTAGATTCCCCAACATGGGACAGTTTGAAGATTCAGCTGGACAGTGTGCTGGGCCATCTTGTCTAGACTGTGCTTTGGCCAAGAAAGGTTGGACCAGATCATCCTTGAGGTCCCTTCCAACTTGGTATTCTATGATTCTGTGATAATACCTCTACTGGGAGTCTATAATCCTTGCGTGTTACAGAGTTGTAAAGACACTTGCCTCAAGGTGCAACAATTGCTTTTCTACTTGAAGTAGATTCTAGCCATTCATGTGGAGAATGGCATTTGTGTCCTAAATAGTGTTTGCAAGCATGGAAAAATGATTTTTTAAAAGGTTGGGTTTTTTTTTTTCAACAAGGTGACTGCTTGATTTTTTTCAATAATAAACATACAAAAGTACAGTTTTATCATTGTTGGTAGTGTTGATATTTGCTGCTATATGCTCAGCAAAATATTCTGCAAAGGGTTTAAATTTCCAAAAAGGAAGATGCTCCTGTTACTTTATCTACCCTATAAGATTTATGTCTCAGGCAAGTGGAAGTGAAACCTGTCTTGCTATGGAGTAATACTGATTTGTATTCACATACTTTTTTTTTCTTTTTTTTTCTTTTCTTAAATATGAAAGGGTTTGGGTGGTTTTTTTGGTGACTTTAAAGTCTGGAAAATCTGTGAAAGTAAATGTGTCCCTGTGACCTTCTCAGAGCTTTACTCTGCAAGATCCCTCTAGAAAACTCCTTGACAGTTCTTCAAGAGAATTTGGGAAGAATAAATAAAGGCACTCCAAGTGGCTAAGCTGTATTGTCGTCCCTTTTCTCCTGAAGGACACTGACTTTTTTGAACCTAGTTCTAAAGATGGTAACAAATGAAAAAGGATAGAGTAACAAGAGGACAAGAGTACAGGCCTGCAATGACTTCCCAGTGGTGGCTGTTTGGTCCTGTTTAGGTGGAGTTGTGTCAGAGGAGCCTTTTTCTGACACATTGCTCTGGGGCTTTTATGATTGGTGGAGACCAACCGCTGCCCCAAAGCAGGGGTGTTCAGGGGTTCTGAGCCCCTTCTGCTGGGAGGGAGGCTCAGGGCTTTGGTGGGGCTTTGTTCCTGCATCTGCTGCAGGTCACCTTGCCAATGCTTTACCTTCTTTGGCCTCTGACACAGAACTGAGTCTTCCCTGGAGGGGATTAGTGAGGTTTGCAGAATGTTTAATGCTGAACTGAGATCAGGGTTTTTTTATGCTCCTGAGGTGAGCGATGCAGCATTACTTGGTTTATTCACAATATCTCAAGTGATAACCAGAAAACATGTAGACTGGCAGCATCGTTTCTGCCCTTTTTGTCCCCCCAGCAGGCATATGTGAAACTTGTTATTGTTTTAGTATGTGTTTTATTTATTTTCTAGGATTTGTTGAGACTGCTTAGTGTTTTCAGGAGACAGCTGTGCAAATGTGAGCTACTAGTACCTGATTTCTTCAGACTGGCATTTTAAAATATGTTCATTAAAGTTTTCATAACCTGAGCCCATAATAACGAGAGCCCAGAGTGTGTGCCTCCTAGTACCACATGCAAAGGAAATGTGTGTCTAAGAAACCTGTTATTAGCAGCTTGTATTTTGGTTATGGAGTGACATCTAAGAGACTGTCTAAGCAACTTATTTTCCCTTGCTGAAAAGCAGAATTCTTACTGCAGCAAGCAGCAGATGTGTTCTTCAGATCTCAGCCTGTGCTGGATGAGGAGAAACCTGGAGAGGAGAAATACTTTTGTTCCTGAGCCATGGAAACTTCCCCAGCTGGAAATCCTCTTTGACCCCCACGCCCTTTCACTGCAATAGCTAGGGATTATCATCTACAAGACATTTCTGCACTAAGCTCCTCTTTCTCTAAAAGCATCACCAGGCCTGTTGCATCCCATCTATTAGCAAGGGGACTGCCAGCACCTCTTGTTTTCGGGGAAACTCTTAGCATACTAAGAGTTGGGAAAACCCATTAGTGTGAATGTCAAGAAATGGCAGTGTTTAACTTCCAAGGTGTGAAGCTTCAGTTTGTTCTTTCTAGGTAAGCGTGATGGTGTTACAGCTGGGCAGTGCATCCACAGAGCATGGCAGAACTGCATTAAATGGTTCTTGCTGGCACTCCTCCATTCCTGATTTTGGAGCAGAGTGCGTAGCTGCGATGTCTTAACACGGGGGGTATCTGGAAGGTGGGTTAACCACCACCACATGCAGATCTGGGGTATCGAGGAGTAGCTGTGGTACGTGCATCTCTCCATCTTTCCCCCTGCCACACTGTAGTAGCAGTGATGTTTAGAATTAGCTTCTGCACACGATTCCTAGGGACTTGGGAGGGCAGAAACGTGCCCTTAGAGCTCACAGCACTTTTCATCTTCAAAGTGCATTATAATCATTAATACATTAATTAGGCATTCTCCCCTTCCTTCCTGCTAACAAGGTTTATTAAGCTGAATGTATTTATCTTTGGGCAGCTTCTACAAGCAATTGAATGAATAATTTTCCTAATAACTTTAATAGCAAAGACATGAAAGAGGACAGGAATGATGAGAACAAGAGACCGAGGTAAATAAAGCTGCTCTATGAAAGGAGAGGAGCAATTTCATTCTAGGTGTAACTCCACCTACCCCTGCAACTCCCCGCTGGCAGCTGTGCTGCCTTTGTTGCTTCTGTCTCCCCTAACTTACGTGTAATTGCACATCTATGCAACTTTTATGCTAGCACACACAAATGCAGAAAAAAGGAGGTCATGGATGACTGGGACCTGCAGAAAAGGAGAACATGAAAATAGCTTGCAATTGCAAGGTGAAGAAAGCCTATATGAAAGTTTGACTTTTTGTAAGGCTTATAGTTTCTGTGAGAACCAGTATAATCTAGCAGAGTATTTCACAGGGGGTGAGGACCTGCTGGACCCAGGAAGTGGAAGAAGGTCATGAAAGACTATGTCAGGGGGTTTAAGGCATTGAAAACTTTATTCTAAAGCAAATGAAATCTTACTTTCCTTCTCCATCTTTACCCCTCGAGCGCTGTCTGTTGTGTCCTCAAAGCATACACAAATAGCACGGGCTATGGATGTTACCATATGTATGCTGTTCTGCTCCTGCTCTTACAGTAAATGTTGGTGGAAAGACATAAAATGCTTGCTCAGAATTAGGACGTGTCCCCCAAAAAACTCTGAGACGTGGTGATTTAGAGGCTGGCATGCTACTCTGTGAGTTTGGTGATTTGTATCTTAGGCAGTGCTCTGCCACCTCTGTCTTGTTCCTGTCTTGTTTATTTAGATTCACAAGCTTAAGACCAGGAGGGACTACTAGATCATCTGACCAGACCTCTTGTGTATCACATCACAGTCCATTGAGCTTGATATAGTTACTGCTGTAGCAAGCCCAATAACCTGTGGATAGTTGCAACATATCTTCCACAAAGCCAAATTTTTGACATTAGGCTCTTCAGGGCAGGAGTTGTGTTCTATCCATGCTTTTAGTAGAGGTCCTCAGCAGTGTTGTTACATCAATACCAAGAAAAACAACAACAACAATACCGATAATGTTAATTATAATAAAATCTATGAATATTTTATTTGCTATGCTTGCAGAGATTTTTTTTTTTTAAAACCGTGAAGCCAGCTACTATATATGAACTGTAGCCTTCAGAAAGGAGATTGAGAGGTGGCTTTTCGGTTCCAATATGTAAATACTTCTGCTGGGCAACAGACCAGGTATTTAATGCAGTGGAGGGGGTTGTAATAAAAAAAAAAACCCAACATACCTAGGAGCTGTTCTCCAGCAACACAGATCTGGGCTAAGTTGCAAATAGTTATGTTATTGAGCTCCCTACAGCAGTAAGGGAGTAAATGTTTGAGCTGATGGCATACAGGATAAATGCTATGAGTCTGAAACGTACATTTTATTAACATGGAGATTCAGCCCTATTCTTATATCTCTTAATTCCCAATTTAAATTTCAAGTAGTCTGCTTGTGCCACTTTGATGAAAAGTGGGTTGCCAAATGGAGAAATAGTACTTTTTGGGGTAAGAATTTTTTCAGCTAATGTGGATTTGACACTCCCACAGCTTCATTCAAGCTCTGTCAGACCAGGAAGATGTTTGTCAGCATCCTCTTTTACTGAAAAAGCTAACCTCGTCTGAAATATTGAAGGAAGAAAACCTTGACTTAAAATAGAAGTGCTTATGACAGGACAGTGTCATAGGAATGGAAGGATCCTTCTTAACCACCTGCCTGGTTGTCAGAGGAGCTCATCTTTTCCCCTTGGCACCGTTGGCTGTGTACAGTTTGCCACGGATTGCCTGCAGGCTGCAAAGGGAGCAGGGGAGACAAAAGTGTGCTCTGAGAAGTGACCAGAGTTTATCTGCTGCAACAGGAGCAGCGCCCACCACCAGCACCAGCAGCCACTCACTCCTCACTGCCCTCGGATGGAGGAGCTCCAGCTGGTTTCACTGAACTGAGGTTTCACCAACCTCACTGCGCTCTGCTGGAGGTTGCCTTCCCCACAGCAGCATCAGTGGAGCAGAGCTATGGTCTTGCCTCGGAGGCTGCAGCTCTGAGCTTGATCCATTACCTCAAACCACTGAGGAGAATGGTTTAAAATAGCACACCAAGTTGCTGAGAAGCTAACATGCTTCTGCTCTCTCTGGTCCTTGCTGTGGGGTAGTGGTCTTCAGCAGACAGGCAGGACAAACGTGGCTGGTGAAACTCAAGGTAGTATCTGAAAGGGAAGCAGATAAGTCTGACAGAATTGCCCTTGAATTCCTGGGTTGCTGATGGTCCTGCACACTCAGGGTAGAGCTCAGCCCCGTCCCGAGCCTCCCACTCTGCCCAGTGTATGGCTGTGCTGCAGACGAAGATGCTCACAGCACCAGTAAACAGCTCTCAGCTGACTTCCCACAGGGGCCAAAGCTCAAAACTCAGGTTTCAATCTGGCTATTCTTGCCTTGGGTGGGTATGCCATCTTCCCTTTAGCCCTTACTAGCCTGGCACCACAGGTACTGCCATCACAACTACCTTGCTGGCCACAGCATAGCCAGGAGCATTGCAGTCATATCTCTGGTGGCAAAGCAGACAATGCCTTGGCTTTCAAACCTTGTCTAGGGCTTCAGCACAGGAATAGATTCTCTTTCTTATGGCAGTTCAGACTCCACAGCAAGAGAGAGAAAGGGGGGAGTGAAACCGGACTGGAGTGAAGTTTATGGCTGCAGTTATGTGATGCAGGTTCCTCTCTGTAGCCAGAACTGAGCTTTCAAGTCAGTTCAGTGAATGAGAAGATGAGCCTCTAAGGCTTCATTACTTTCAGGTGCAATGACAACACCCTATTGTTTGGGCACAAAAAAGATTGTGAGTCCATCCTTTTGGGACAATCTTACAATGAAACATTCACAAGTTTAGATGTAAGTCTGTTTTGGTGTGTTGTTTCCATGCTAGTAGGAAACATTCAAGTGGAAAGCGTGCAGGAAGACGGCAAAGCAGAAATCCCCAGTGCGACTCAGTTCAAAGCAAGGTCTGCCCTGCTGTTTCTATTTATAGTACTTCAAGAATGTATTTATTTTGTTATTACAAGAGACAGCTGGGATGGGAATTGCAGTGTGCCACAGGACAGGTTAAAACAAAAAAGCACTGCTGTGATAGCCACTTCTTCCTTTTGGCTTGGAGCAAATGCAGGCTGCAGGTGAGCAACACCACAACGAGACTAATTTCTTGCAGCTGACAGATGTTAACTGGAGTGGTGGATTTCCAGAGCTTTAAAAAGCAGGTTTTGAAGACTGCCTGGTATGTGTTGTGGTGTGGGTGGTTCTATTCTCTTTGCTTTGGATTTCTACAGGATGTGCTGCTCTTCCCTGTCAAGGTGTTTAGTGCTGGATGTAAGCCCTGCCCAGCTGTGGCCTGTTAGAGATGGCAGTGTAAACTGGGACACGGAAAGTGTGGAGTCCTTGTCTTGCAGCCTTCGTGTAAGGTAATGTCTTCTACTGCTCTTTGACTGATCAAAGGTTGAGGTGGCTTTGTGCTCAGCTTTTGTGGGTACCTAGGCTCATAAGCCTGCATCTTGCTCAGGTTCTAATCCTTGATGCTGGGCAGGGTCATCTCTGTCAAGCTGCTTATTCTCCTTGCTAAGTGCTGTATCCCAGCATCTGCAGCATTTCACCCCTTCATGCACTTTCTCTGTTTGTGTAGTGATCACAGAAATAATTTTTGCCTGCTGTACAACATTCCTTAGGTTCCGGAAATGCAGGCTATTATTGTGATTGTTAAAGAAAAGCAAAGCTGCAGCTCAGAACTGAGTGTGACACATTCCCCGCATCAGATGTGGTAACTATGTCTGTAACTATTAGGCTTCTGAGAACGTTAAACTGGTCTGAGAAATGAATGTGGTGCATAAGACCACCTGAGGGGAAGCCAGACAGCCTCTCTAGCAGACCACCAACTAGCTTCACCTGCTCTAAACATTTCAATTTCTTTCAACCCTCATTTTCAATGCATGTCTTCCAAAGTGCCTTTTCTTTCTCTGATTCTGCTGACAACAGTTTCCAGGGTTCTTCTGCAACAGTATGAAAATCTTAAGCCCTGCCACTTGTCAGTCTGATTACTGCTTTTCTTTTACGTGCTGTCTGCATGAAGCCATGCTACTGTGAAGATCCTTTTGCCCCTCTTGTCTTGGGTTTGGTATTTCCACAGCTAAGAATTGATCAAACAGGCTAATCTGCATTTTGTGGGCCAAGGAAAGATTCTCAGCATCTGCAAGAACACTGCCCTGCCCTTATGGGGAGGGAGGGGAACCCCAACACTTTGTTGCCATATGGCTTTGGCTGATTTGTGGCTTTAATCATTTCCTCTTGGCAGAGGACTATCTAGCTCTCCACCAGAAACTGACTCATGGAAATGGAGTTTTCCCTCAGTGCATTGGGAGAGCAAATATCTGTGTGTTTGAGGAAACTAGTGAGCTGATGAAGATTTCCAAATGTGGGGGGAAACCCCATATTTGTCTATTTTAAATAGAGCTTCTCACTTTATGCATCTGCTAATTAGAGGTTCACCCATTCTAAATCGGAGATTTGCCTGCCTCATTGGTCACAAACTGCAAAGTTGGTGACATGAATTTTGTTGCTTTACTTTGATAGCAGATAGACAAGATACCATGGTGATAAGCATAATGTAAAATACGAACCATAGTCATACTGTCAGTTCTGTGTAGATCTTTGTGCCCTATGTTGATATAACATCATGGCCTTTCATTATCATTTAGGCTTGAACCTGGGATTTGTGGATCTAAAAGCAGAACCTGCTCTGAGCTGGAGGCTCAGCCAGGCAAATGCACTGTGACTAAACGTGAAGTAAGACGTATTTGTGTAAGCTGCAATGGAAAAGATTTAAGCAAATACCTTTTTATCTCACTTTTGTGATAGGCTAAGAGTGCATGCAGTCCGCACTGCAGCTCAGCAGATAAGCAGTGTCTTCTTGAGCTGTGGTAACTAATCAAGTGTCTGAACTACAAGCTGAGGGGCCCATCTTTATCATGAAACTGAATTGTCTCAGTAGTGTTTTGATCCTCCCACAAGAAGGAGACAGAGCTGCAGTAGGCAGGGGTTCAGGCTGTGTCTGAAGGAAACCCAGTTGATCATGGTGGAGCTCGGGGGGTGGGGTAGGGGATATCTAGGCATTTGTATATTCAGGACCTCACAGGATGGGTACCTCTGGTATGGTAGAGTAGTGTTAGCAAACCAAGCTCATTGCATTATATGGTGTCTCACCTGTACTGTCAAAAAGTTAAGATTTCTTTTTTCATGCTGTTTATTTTCTCCTGTCATAGGATTTAGCACTCCAAACACTGGAGCTTTCTCAGTATCCTCAGGAAGTTATTTCCTACCTTTAAAGATTAATGTCATGGAAGTTTTTCTTTGATCACAAGCCTGACTTTCATTGGCTCAGTTTTATCCCCTTATTCTTGGAAACAAGGGACAATAGCAGGAAAAGTAGGATTTCTTGCATCAAGGATTGGAGATGTGGTATGGCTGTTGCCCCAGCTGTGCAGGAGTTGTGGATGGCTGGGCTCAACGCAGTGATGCCTTTCCCTTGCGAGCAGGAACCTTGATGCATTTTAGCTGACCCACTGACTGATCCTTGATGTTTTTATTTTGAAACACATTGCTCTGTACAAGATATGGGTAGCAACAGTCCAAAAAAAAAAAAATCTGTATGCTGTTGCAGGGGAGCAGGCTGTGTCCATGGCTAAATCCCGCAGCCTTGCTGGGCATTAGCTGACAAGCAGGTGACACACGGCAAACAAATGGGGAGCACAGAGGGTGTTTGTTAAGCTCCTGGGGCTGAAGAAATGGGGGTCTGTGCTCAGGAACAAAGACAATTTGCATTTAATTTCTCTGGCCTGCAGTACTGGCAACAATGGTAGATGTTCATCTGCAGTATTAAACCAGGAGGCGCTCTGGGCTGAATGGCTGCCTTTGTTGAGGGCTGGAGCAGCCGGAGCACTGCAAGCAGGGACTGAAGCACCGCGTCGTGTTTCATGAGAACAGGGAAGGAGAGAAATGGGATGCTCGTAAAACCTACCCCATCTCCCCTCCCTTCCCAGGGGAGGGCATCAGTGACCTTGGGAAGCCCTAAAGGGAAAATGGTGCCATCCTTAAGTGACTCTCCTGTGGGGTGACCACCTCTCTTCTGCACTGAGAAGAGGAGGATGGGTTGGCTGCTGCTCTTCCCAGAGGACTACTGTAGGGGTTCTGCTCCTTAGCTAGTTGAGGCTCCATGCAAGAGATTGAACAGCCCTAAATCTTACCTGACTCCTCCCTACATAAAGCCTTCAGAAGGTGGTGAGGAGGGTAGGCACGGAGACAGAGTGCAAAGTGTGGTGCAGAGCCCTGTTCCTCCAGCAGACACCTGAGTTCAGGCAGGTGTTCCATGGTGGGTGGGATCCCTGTTCAGACTTTGTTGGGGTTGGCTTAGCACTGAGTCTATCATTCAGCTTAACACCCTTTGCAGCAGGCTGAGGCTTGGGAAGCCCCTCTCCAGGGGACTCCAGGCACTCACTAGGCTGCAAAAATTATGTCCCCCTTAGACTGGCTGCTAGCAGCCACAGAACAAGTTGCTGTGGCCACCAGCAGCATTATCTTTGCCACAGTCCCCAACCTCCTTGCTGACTGTGGTAGCTGTGCTTCTGATAGCCAAACTCCCACCTCTTTGGTACTTGCAGAGACCACCACCAGGCAGCAGGTGACTTGTGGGGTCTTCTACTGGTCTCTTACCAGGAGTGGCTAGCAGTCTGCTGTTGACCACAACAGACAGAAGGGAAGTGTGGGAAATACAATCCTATTCACTAACCTCATAGAGAGACAGTGTTCAGCTCAGGGACTGACTGTGCCAAACCCTGTCCTGGAAACCTGAGCTTCTTCTGCCTCACCTACCCCATTGTACAGTGCTCACCATGCCAGCTAAATGAGAAGTAGTGTTAATTGCACTGCGTGCTCCTAAGCTTCTTTTCATGGCTTTCTGGAGGCTGGATTAAGATAGATAAAGTAAAGTGGGGATTATTGGGATCCTAGTGGAGGCTAGGGCAGGAAAAAAAGGAAATTCCTTGGAGGGGAAAGAAGAGGGATTTGAACAGCTGATGGCAAGCCTCTACAAACAAACTGGGAGAGTTAGGCAGCAGATGGACTAACACTCTCTGGGCTTGTGCCAATGCATCAGATTGATTTTGAAGATGAAGCACCCACTGCCTGGGAAAGCAAGCCAGTAGCCCTGCGAGTAGGAGCGCTTCCTGGCAGCTGTTCAAACACTAGCTGCTTTACAGTTTGCTTTCGGTGCACTAGGAGTCAGTGAGAAGCTCTGGGGACCTCGGATATGAAATATGACCAGTAGGGACTACAGACCAATACAGGGATTATTTTTGTAGGGAGGGTTGCATGGAAAATCATGTCGGGGCTCAGAAACTCATGGTGTGCAACTAAAGGACTAAGAAGAGATCAAAGGGCCATCGAGTCAAACTCTGTGCCTCTTAGCATGGTAAGCGCTGAATCTTTCAAGCAAAGGTCTAGGCTTCTCTGGAGTTCAGTTTCAGAGATGGAATTTTTTTTGCTGGACCTCAGCTGCAGATCTTGCTGTGGATCAGCTTATGTCCTGAGCTATGGCAGCTGTCTTGAATGACATTAACTGTGTTACAGACGTCTACCATAATGTGCTTCAACTGAACTCACAGTGTTCCTCAGTGATGGATTTAGATACATACACTGACAAATACCTCCTTCTCCCACACCATCCCTCTCCTTCTAGAGAAATGATGTGAGCTGGAATGGTTTATTTTTTCCCTCCTGCACTTTTCTCGAAATGAAATGAAACCCCCCCGTTGATGGAATAAAACTGCTGAATAATAAAACAGTGAAGGCTCTTCAGTTAAATAAGCATTTTCACAGCAGTTCATTCCATTGGTGTGTGTGTGTATATATATAATATACCCTAATGGTCCACCTAATTTATGAAGGCTGTTGCATGGTTCTTCCTCTTAATCTCCAATTATATATAATTGGAAATTTTTTTTAGTATGCCATACACAGTTTTTATGGTAGGCATGGCAAAGAGACACAGACTCAGACCCTGAGCTGGTGCCAGCTCCTACATCTTGAATTGCCCCTTGAACATAAGCTTGTATAAAAGTTAATCACTTTTTAGGCTGATTGTACAACATGTGCAGTTGTGATTAGGGTCTATATTTAAAGACTTGGCTGCCAAAAAGACTTCAGCAATGACAGACTTACAAGTATTCCAGCAAAAGGCTGACACAAATATGAGGTGGGCTGGGAGTGGCACAGAAATTATGCTGTGCCCTGAGGAAATGCCACCCCCCACCCTGGCACAGCACTTTCCTCCGCCTCCGTTGGTGTTGCAGAGAGGGGTACTCGTGTTTGTCATCCTGCTTCCTCCTCCCTCCTGGGGTTTCTGATGCAATAGGACTAGAGTGAGAAAACAAGTATGATGCAGCAGGCCTGGTGGTGAAGCACAGCCATGGTAAATAGAAAAAGCACCGGGAGGCATGTGTGATACCAGGGGCTTCAGGGGCAGGGATGTGGAAAAGTAAAGAAGGAGCAGCATCATCTGCTTGTTCACGTTGATGAAGAGTGCCTCATCCCCCTTGCTGTGCTGCAGGTTGTTTGCAGCCAGAGTAGTTTGGAGAAAACCAATATTCTGCTGTCACTCAGAGCTCGGACGACTTGTGTCTCGAAGTTTGCAATAGTGTGTCTTGACTTTTGAGTAACTGGGGTCTTGCTGAAGCTAGAGAACCTGACTGGAGAGAATTTCCAGTCAAATTTTCAGCTTTAAGTTAAGACAGACTCTTATCTGTTCTCTTGGCTGACAACTGTAGGTCTGGGGACCGGTGACTTGGTCTTTCACCGCTGGGCCATTTGTTCAGCTGTACTCCACACGAAGAGCGTGACAGGCTCTGACAGGCTCTACCAGCTGCTTTGCCATTTATGGTCTTGTGTAAATTGGACATGGTAGTTCCTAGAAAAAGCTAGCAGGAATTCAGCATAAAGACTGCTGGGCTCAGACAAATATCACTTAGGCGTTTACTAAATGAGCGTGAATCCAGATTTATCCAGTCCAAGGTGACATCCCTCTTCTGTTCCTCAGAAATAGCATCCCATCACCTAAAGCTCTCTTGATCTGCTCTACTCAAAAGAGTGTTTTTAAAATATTAAAACAAAATTTACTTCCCTCTGTTGTGTCCCACTGGTTTTATACCACTGACTTCAGTGGAGCAACACTGGCATGGAGCAGATGATTAGTCTGGTCCTGTGTTTGCTTTAGTAAACTCATTTAATGGAATTCTGGTAGCAGGAATGTCATGGTAACTGATGGGAATACATCAGGTAAGAAATGACAGATTTCTGACTGATAGCCAGGCACGTTAAAGATATGGGTGTTTACTGGCAGGGAGAATTACTGGAACAAAAAATTTTATGATTCGTGGAAAAGAAATGTAAGCATAAAATAATTTTGTTTTACTTTTTCCTCTCTCGGTCACTGACAACACCTGATTTAAAATATTACTTGCTTAGAGAACAGAAATGTTTTCTGAGCATGTTCTGAGGCTGGTAACACCAAAGTCAACCTGGAGTCCTACCCCTATGCTGTCCATGGAGTTTCTCTGCATTTACACCAGTGTTGTAGATGAGCTCCTGGCTCACGAGAGCAATCAAAGCTAATAGACGTGGCTAGAATTTGAAATTTGAAATGCTTCCGCTGAATGGTTTGTGAGCAATCTACAGGCTAGGAGTTATTTGCAGAAAGTATCCAGCAGTTAATTTCAAATCCCATATACATTTGAGATGTTCATAAGCTACTTGCAGACAATTTGCAAACAGAAAAAGAGGCTAAAATTCATCAAAATAAATGATCTTCCATGAATTATTCATCTGGCTCCCATCAATCATGCCAAATGTCTCCCTTGTTGTTAGTCTCTGCAAAGAGATCAGGGATTGAATTTAGCTTAGAGACAGAAGCATGCTTTCACCCCTAGAGGTGCTTCTTCAAAGCAGACTAGCAGCATGTAGGTGATGAGAATAAGAAAGCTTCGGCGGCACAAACCGTTCCCACTCTGTGGATAAACAGCAGATTTTAGCCAGCAGGGCTGTCAGGCAGGCTGCTTCCACAAGGACCGTTTTTACTAAAAAAACCCCAAACCCTACCACCAAAACAACCCCTGAACTTGGAGGGGAGAGGAAAAGAGAGAATTTGGGGTGTTTGCTGTAAATGGGAAAGATGTCTTTAAGCCCATCTGGGCAGCAGGCTGAGGGTAGCTTTGTGTTTTAAGGTGGGAGGGAAGAGTACGGGTGAAGTCTGCATCACTGAGAAATAAAAGCAGGAATTGGGACCTGAGAGTGTTTCAGGCAGCAGCACGACTTTCCTGCCTTGCATACCTTTATCAACTCTGGTCATGGGCATGCTCCTGTAACTAGCAGCAAGGGGACAGCCAGAATTAAATGACTTAGCGGTGTCCGTGCAATGTCTCAGAGAGAGGGGTTGCAGTGGGAAGGCTCTGCACCATTTGGTTAATATAGTGGCAACCATATCTAGATACAGTTTTTTGGGGGAACAAAGGTGGTTAATTAAAGAGAAAGGGCTTCGTTCACGGCTGGTTTGCTCAGGTTGACAGCAGAGAAATATAGCTGACACCAATAGCGTTTGATAAATGGCAGTGGCATAGCAGAAATAAGAGCACTAAGAGTAAATAAGCTGTCTTACGTAGGGAAAAAAAAGCTTAGTTTGATTCAAAGGCAATACATGTAGC
The DNA here is from genome assembly GCA_004320125.1 of Scolopax mira. Classification (NCBI taxonomy): domain Eukaryota; kingdom Metazoa; phylum Chordata; class Aves; order Charadriiformes; family Scolopacidae; genus Scolopax; species Scolopax mira. Next base: position 58,468 of record BJBW01002151.1, on the reverse strand, counting down.
AGCATAAGCCCTCACCAGGCCCTCATATGAGGCTCTTATGACCTGGATTTAGTTGCAGCATAGATGTATTATCCCTGTCTTTTCAATAAAGGCATCGCCATGGCTGCATGCACAGTGACAACAAGCCGGACTCAACTCTCCAAAGCCTCAGCCCAGCGCCTGAGGTGCTCAGTTACAGCTTTTACTGTTCAGCAGATGGAAATAAATAGGGCGTAATAGAGTCTAGGGAACTGAAATGCCACATAGCTGAAAGAGGGGCATCTAGCAGCAAAACTGATGGGAAGTATGGTGAAGCAATCCCTTTGCCCATCAATTTACATCTTAGACTTTGCCGCGAGCCCTTCACTTGAGAACCATTTAGCAACATTTAATGTAGACGAGCAGACCTGTCGTCTTTGGCCGGTTGCTTCTGAGGTTGGTGCAGTGCAGGCGGCCTCCTGGGGCTGAGCTGGGGGGGCCGGGGTTGCTAGCAGCTGGCCACCTGCCTCCACATGGTGGAAGGCACCCAAAGGGTTCCTCATTCGAGGCCTGGTTTGGAAAGGAAGGTCTTGTACATTCCCAGGAGAGAGAGTTCATTTTCCCCCCTCTATTTTAAGCTTTTATTTCACTCTATTCGACCTAAAAATTATTTCTAATTTACCATATACAAGGTAACGTGCTTTGCTTTATGCTATATACATATGGTATATGTACACAGCTTCACAAGCTCTTGTCACTGCTACAAGGCAGGCTGAAGGGAGGGCTCAACAGGGCTGGTGGTACCAGTGTCATACGGGGGGGCATCTTGTGCCTCTAAGGGGGCTAGCTGAGTGCCTGCCATGCTGGAGGCCACCAGTTAATCTTGAGAGGAGCCCAGGTCCCACCTAGAGGCTGGCTCTGCCTCTGGTGGATGGAGCCGGTGGGGAAGGACCAACCTGGCCGAAGCTGTCATCTTGCACCCCTAGTACCCCTGCGTGGCTGGGGGCTGTGGGGGCCTACAGGACCATTGTTTGCTCTGGTCCTTGGGGCCTCCTGTGTTGGGTGGCCATGTGCTGGTGAGGAGGGACAGCCCTGCTGCTTGAGGGTCCTAGATACCGAAGTCTGGGGTGGTGCTCTCACGTTGGAACTCGTGGTGAAGGGGTGGGGGACACTGGAGGCTCAGTGCTGCTAAATTGCTTTGCTGTTAGTGACACAGACTCTCTTACCTCAGCTACCTCATGTTTCATCTTAAATACATTTGCTTGCAGACAGCAGTTTTGCAGTCTTACTTACATTGCCATAGAAACAATCTTTTGCATTCCCCTATTTGTTGTGCATTTTTGTTAAAGGCTCTTTCTTCTTTACTTATCCACTCCATCTTTTCATTTGCTGCCTCTTTCTTCATTATGCCCTTCCAATTCCCTCACCTTCTAGCTTGCTGTGCTACAGCTAAACATTTTTTTCTCAGTAAAGATACCCAGCTCACAGCCTCTACCTGTATAGCTGTCAAAATCCGCTGGTGATATGCCACATGGATAAGGTAATTGGGCTAAGAGTGTGTGAGTATACACGTGCCTCTGCCCACCAGTGCTGGGGTGAGGAGAGGAGAAGGCTGTGGGAAGAAGCGTGATAATCTGGTATCAGACTGGTTGCCCTTGACAGTAATGAAACCAATTGTAATTTCTGCTTTGTGACCAGGGAATGAGGCTGCCCAGCAGATAAGGGGCTATGGGACTCCAAGGGATTTCTTGCTGAGTTCATTTACGCTGGGAAGGAGTTATGCTGAAAACTTCTGTGCTCCATGCAATTATAAGAAGACAAAAATCTTCTTTGGCATGCTGATTAGATGGAGAGATTTTATGATGAATCACTCTCCCTGGTGGATTGCATTTGATTGTTTGCTTTATAAAAGAAAAGGAAGAAAAAGGAAAAGGAAGATGTTTAGTGCTTTTCTGATTGCTAAGGGTGACTTTTGCTAACACCCAGATTGTATCTTCTTTCCCTTCTCCTCTCCACTCATTGGCACGAATTGCCCAGGAAGAAGTAAGAGCTATTCATGGAGAAAAAAAAAAAAAGCAAATATATTCAGTGACTGATCATACGTAAACAAATACTTATTTTCTCCCCATTCCTCATGGGAGGCTGCTCTATTGTGGGCAAAGGGACAGGCACTGATGTAATCAGGGTGACCTTGTATTGCAAATGCCGGGCAGGGCAGGGGACAGAGTCCCCTCTCCTCAGACACAGGGCAGGTCTTGGTGTGGCAGGCTGGCCACTTCTCCTGATCTGGCCAAAGAATGTCCTGGCAGCAAGCTGGTGTTTCTGGCAGCAGGAATTGGGGAATGTTTTGTCCAACCACTGTTATGTTGCACAGTGTGTGAGGGAACACAAGATCTCACCTGGGCCTCTGTATTACCACTGTCTATTTTCCTTTTTAAAAAATAATAGTATTCAAGAGAAGGGTTAACGGTGTTAGATTAACTCTTCAGTGATACCTCTTCTCATTTAAATCCCCATTCCTCAGAGAAGGAGACATTCTGCATGTCCAGGCAGTTAAACTGTGACAGGTGACTGGAGCGGATAGGAATCCTGAAGTCCTGTTTGTCTTGCGTGACAGAAAGATAAACAAAACCAGAGTTTCTTCTGTAAACAGGGCAGGAGAAGAAGAATTAACAGCTGTAATAGTGCTTAGATTCAACAACAGGGAGCCACATGCTGCACAGATTCAGTTCCTTCCTTCCCTTGCCTGTAGTAAATCCTTTAGGAGCATCAAGTGAAGTGGTATTGGGGTGGATGGAAAGGATAAAGGGAGGAAAGCGGGACAGGATTGAACGTGATTCTTCCCAAAGTCTTCTATTGAGGGGAGTATGCTCAGGAGAGTTTTTGATTCTTGCTTCTCTTTTTCCCTTGAAGCAGCCATGCACTGAAATCTGTTTATAGTACATAGTTATTATGATCAAATATAACTGTAACAGCATGTGGCACTCTTCTCTTTTCTGAATCAATTTGTACTATTTATGAGTCTTATTCCTGTCAGATGAAGTGAACTGTGGCAATGTCTATCAAGACATCAAGACAAATCAAGCTATTCATACATTTACTCCGAGGACATCTTACTGCATTTAAGATCTTTTCTTGTGAGAGTTTCTCTGTTTTGTAAAGCCAAAAGTAAGAACTGTGGAGTCACCAGATCCTTCAGAATTGTGAGAACTGCATTGGCCATGTTTGTGTCATCTAATCACTAGTATTTCTTGTATTTGGCTTCCCTTCAGTGGTTTGGTTTTTTTTTTCCACATTTTTAAAGAACAAATTTATGTATGCATGTCATGAACAAACTTTGCAGATGATCCATAAAGATACTCCAAATGCTAATAGTTAATGTCAGCTATTAGTGCTGCTGGCCTACTAGTGTGGAAGGGCATGGTTTTTTTTGGGACAGAAATGCACACCTTTTCAGCCTGGTGCAGTGCAAGTTCATTATTAGATGTGAGTTACACTAGTGGGAAACTGAGAGAGGCCCTAGAACTTTACTCGGAGAGTCCAAAATGTGTGTTAGCACTAAAACAGAGCACCTTTGCCCTTCCCAGGACAGCAGAGCCAGCCATGGGCTGCTGTATCCACAATAACCTCAGCAGAAATTGTTTCTCCCTTTTGTTCCACCTGAAGTGGCAGTTACCATAACCTGACTCCCAGGTTTGTTTGGGGTTTTTTTTTCTTGTGTGTGTAAGAATGTCATTTCTCTACTAGGGAAGCTTGTGGTGCTTGTTCCAGCATCCTGAATCCATAAAACTCTTTAGAACCTTAGCTGCAGCTATTGATACTTTTTTGTTTCCTAAGTTATTTTTTTCTCCTGTCCTCTCTGGAGACTTAATTACACATGAAACATCTATACCAAGGATCAATAACTGGTGGAGGACAACTGATGCTTCCACGTGGCAGCATGGTGGCTTTCTGATACTCAAACCACTAGGGAGACATCCTGACCTGCTCTGACCGCTGTTTCCATTTCCACTTTGCTTCTCAAGAACAAGCTCTCTTGTCAACAGCTTTATGGATACAGTTCCTCCAGCTTTTTGCATCCTTCCTTACAATGAGAGCAGTCATGCCTGGTAAGAGACTGCTGTCGCTGTAGGAGAGAGCTGTTTCCTGTTACTACATCCATCCCAAAAACTTTACTCAGCAGCCAAACAGGTTTGGGCGGGCAGAAGAGAGCACAATACATCCCTTTGATGTATCCTGGATGGTGGGTGACAGGTTGTGTTTCAAGTCTTACACCAAAGTTTTGTTTTTACACCACTTTGGCCACAGTAGGGCAGCCGTAGAGAGTTGCTGCTCCTTCAGAGGTAAACAACATCTTGGTTACAGAGTAAATGAATAGCTCTTTCGTACCTCCCTGCTGGTGAAGTGGCTCTGCTGGAGAGGGAAGGGATTACCTCAGTCTTTAGCTGAACATTTGGGGTTTTTTTTAGTAGAAGAGGTTCCATGGCTCATGCCAAAGATGCTACGTGACACACAGCCGTGATGCCTTCACCAAAACAGACAGTGCTGCCCTTGAAGGACCCAACCCTGTAACTAGAGACTGCCGAGTGAAGCCTTTCCTTCCCTGAGCAGACTTAGTGGGGCTGTCATGGACATACTGGAAATAGTGGCTGTGACTTGGGTTTGTAACTGGGTACTAACACAGAGAAGATAGCGTGTGCTGTTAAGGACTGCAGTGTGTATACAGAGACTGTAGGCTTGATCTCTTACTCGCACTTACTTCAAATATTCTCTTCTTACTAAGCAATAAGCTGTGGTAAATCACCCTTTTATACCCTGATGCTTTAGTTAAAATGTTTCATTAAACAGCTCAAATTAAATGTCTGGAAAAGTTTACACCTCCCACAAATTCTCCTCTGCTAATGGAAAAGTCATGTAAACAAGCATCACTTTATTATATCCATTGTTTCAATAATGCCCCATCCAAATGGGAAAGGCTTGAATCAAAACAATTTAGTGTCTCAGTGTAGTTTCTCTTCTGGCCAGATTTATTGTGGGGAAAAAGAAGACACCCCGAAAATACATTCATGTGAAAAATGGCAGCAGCTTGCATGCTGCGTGGTCTCAGGAATCCTTTTGAATGGCATATTTAAAAACCAATAGCAGGGGACACATCACCTCCTGGGGCTGATGTGGCCACTAACCTTTCTGCCTGAGAGCCTGTTGTGCCAGAGAGTGGTCAGTGTGCTGGCAGTGAAGGGGTCAATCAATAACCCAACACGATGCCAGGCAACCGGAGTCTGAATTGCCTTCCAATGCTCACGATGCTGTGGCCTCCAGCAGGATTGTCACCTCCAGCAGGGTCATTCCCAATTTACCCTGACTTGCAAACCATTTCAGGCCTGTAGTTTGGGTCTGTATATTCAGTGAGAGCCAAAGTGCACCCCCTAATATAAAAAATTAGTGAGTTTGTCTTTGCATGAAAACTTGTAGAGAAGGTAATTTATAATTGCTAGAAATTGTGTCCCAATTGCATTCCTTCTTTCCTGTAATTTTTGGTGGACTTGGGCAATGGTTCTTTTCTTTTGCTACCTAGTGGGCAAGGCTAGGTGGATCTTCTTGGGACTGGGGATACACCAGTGCACTGAAGTTCACACTTTTGATCCTAAGGAGCTCAAATCCTCTCTCATAAATGGCCTGAGCTTTTCACAGCAGAACTCTCAGGTCCCAGATGGGGAAAGCCCTCCAGGCCAAATGGTGCTATTTCTCTGACACTTCTATTCCAGCTTTGGCTTTAGGGTAGCCCTTGTACCAACTTGCATCTCCAGTGGGGGATGCTTTAACATCTCCTTTGAAGCTATGCTGGGACATCAGGGCCTGTGCCTTTGGTCCAGGTCCTTTATTGTGTGTGTGTCAAGGGAGGGCAAAGCTTGACTCTTCCTTCAGTTGCCTGAACCATAACAAATTGCAGGCAATTTGCTGGTAGGACCTTGCACTCGGACCTCTAAAACTCCATCAGCTCTTTGATTTGGTTTTCTCAGCAACCTTTTGTGAATCACTTGGTCACCTGCATCCTCAATTGACCTTACTGTAAGAGCAGCAACAATCTAACCCTGCAAGAATGGTGTCCTGGCACTGCACTGGAAGCCTCTTGGGTGTCCCATCCTACACGTGCCCCTGTTTCCTATAGGTCACTAACCAAAACTTCCAAAAGATAACATGAACACCCTTTTCTCTGTCTCTGATCACTGACTCGTGTTAGACACAGAGGTAAGAAGAACCAGGGTGTTGTATTCCATAGGATGCTTTGAATTCTTTAGTCTGTTTTGGGGAGGGAAGGAGGAAAATGAGATCAAAGCAGTTATTGAAGGCAAGCCAGGCTCAGGCTATAACTGTGCTATGTTTAAAATATTTAATTTTACAGTATGAGTCACTATGACTAGGCTGCTATTGACCTGGGTAACCTGAGTGAATATTGCATAAAAGGCCCTCTCGTTTTGTCACTATAAATAAAAATTGTGATTATTCATAGTGAATGCTGGATTTCTATTACCATAAGCAGCCTTACAAGACCGTTAGGCTCCAAGATGGGGCTGTGTTTGTAGAGCTTGTGGGTCATCTGGAGCTGCCTTCATGGGTGACCAGCTTGAAAGGGGCAGCAATTCTGCCCTCAAGCCTTTCTATCCCTGCCTGGCAGAAGGAGAAGCTTGCACCCATCAAGATTTGAAAACACTAAAAATATTTGACTGTGAAAAAATTGTGCAATGATTGAAAAAACAACAAAAGAAGCTAAGGGAGAGAAAGTGAAAGGAATTAAACATAGGGAAAGGAAAAAAAGAAAAGAAAGAGTTAAGGTCTCTCCCTCCATGCCTTCCCCTAGGCTAATTTTCATTATTGGCTGCTGTTTTATGGTACCTTCCCCTCCTGCTCCATGTGTTGTAATTGGGCTGCCACATGCTATACATATCCTAAAGGGACATGGTAATTATTTGTTGGATAACCAGCAAGTCTGTGTGTGGGTTTCTGTTTGCGAGGAGTCCTGTGGTGCCATCTGGCCCTGCCTGTGATCAGTCCTGTGCCAAACCTACCTATGATCCCAGCCCATCTTACACGGCCTTCTCCCTCCTCTGGAGAGTATAAAAATGCTCAGTGGATGACGCCTGGTGCCCCTGCAGGGTCAGGCGTTAGCTGAGCTGCACTTGTTGTGTGCAGGGAGAGATTTCAGTAAGCAATGGCAATGATGTGGGCTGTCACCTGTGTTGATGGCGGTGGGGACAAGGTTCCAGAGCAGCTCTGGACAGTGGAGGGTGTGGGTGTGTGAGGTTCTGTGTCCTAAAAGAAAGGGTGACACCTTGAACAAGGAGAGGGAATGGCAAAGAGGCTGGTGTACTGACCAGACACTGGGAGCTATTTGGATATGTCAGAGTTGTCCTTTCTAATGTTTTATTCCTGTATTTACTGATGATTAAGCATCATGGAAGGAAAAGACAACTAGATACTTAGAGTGAAGTGTGGCCTCTTGATTTTTGCCTGAGTTGTGGCGCTGAAAGGCAGTTAGCTCTGTGATCATCAGGGGAGTAGCACAGCCCTGCTCCCATACCCTGGGAGACACAGAAGAGAGACATCCCTGCCCTGCAAGAGGTGTCAGCTGAGAGCAGCTACACTAGAGAGATACTTAGTGGTTGGATCATGGTGCTTGTGTTGTAACTTGACCAGGGAATGTGGGATGGAGACATTTTCTCTAGCAGCGTTGACACAAGGGAATAGCTTGTCCTTCCACACTAACTTCTGGTCTGGTACCCTGTTGAGGGTGTTGCCTTGAATCAAGCCTTCTCCCAAGCCCTAGAGCTGGTGCTGCAGAGAGACATGGTTCCCACCACTGCATTCCATCTGCCTCATCCTTTTGTCCCACACAGTGCACGGGTGTCCCCTTGACCTGCAGTGCCTTTCAGCAGCAGCCTTCTGCCTGCGGTTGACTTAGTTGTTTGTGTAAATCAGTCTATCCAATATCTTAGTTGCTCAACTTGATCTTCACACCATGTCCCCACACAGATGGTGAACCCCATGGCAGGCAGAAAGGTCATCTTCATTAATTACTTTGCTCTTTAAGTCTTTTACTGCAAACATCTCTATCCGCAGACCAGGTAAGTAGATTTTGTTGGCTCATTTTATGTCTGGGAAAATTAGGTCCATGGAGTGATCAGTGGGGTTTAAATACAAAAAGACAGATGTTAAATGACTTTCCAAGAACACTTAGGTGTTCACTGTCCCCAGAGTCCTTGGCTTAGATTCACTAGCAGAGAACATTATCATAATAGAGTGGCAGTGGGCTGCTTTTAAAAGCTTAAAAAAGTACCTGGATATGAGTGTGTGTCATGACAACTACATGCATCCAGGTGACAGAGCATCACAGCACTGAGATGGAAAATGCATGTTCCCGTTATTTACCAGAGGTTCTGGGACTGGGAATAAAATATGGGCTAGACCATTCACAATCCTTTTTCTCATCTATAGAAGTTTTGCTGTGCATATTAATTGTCACCCACCAAAGGTACTATTTTCCTATAAAGCTGGAAATAATATTAAGTTTTGAGGCATGAGGAACCAATGGAAATTTGTGGGGCAATATGATACCGCTTAATAGATAATCTTGCTGGGAGCTCAGATGCAACTGGGATTTCTCTTTGCTGCTTGCACAGACTCAGCTAAGCTCTGTTGAATTAGCCTCTTCCTCTGGATTGCTCATCTGATATATTTCTAACTCACCTTTGGACTCTTAAATATTTTTACACTAAACACTCCACTGTACTCTGCAAGCATTTACAGAGCGCTCGCATGATTGATACTCCAGTGTACACAGTGGTGTAGGGGGACACGCAAAGTGTGTGCTGAGTATATGTTTAAAGAAAGAAGCAGTGGCATAAAATGAAGAGCATAAAATTTCAGGTGTGAGGTGGGCAGTGAGCCCATGGCAGTGCTTAGACTGGAGGAGGAAAGATTGTGAGAGTGGATGACTGACCCCAGCACCAGCAGTGTCCTGCTGAGAGGCGTTGTCAAGGCAAGTCCTTCCACAATGCCTTCCCCTGGCTCATAAACCAGTGGTAACTCCTAGCACCTGACTTGCTGTCCTAGGGACCTCTGAGGTCTTTCTCAAGGAGCTACAAGTGCTGACTGAGATAGATACCATATTCAGCTAGAAAGACTTGTGTAAAATACTGCCTACTTCAGTTGAAAAACCTCTAGTGGCCCGAGTTGGTTGTCATCATTTTTTCAAAGAGCTGTAGGAGTGTGCTCTTTGCCATGCTCTGAATCAACAGTCCTTGATGCCCATTGACATACATTTCCACCAAATTATGCTTGTGTTTGCACTAGGTAAGCTGCAGCTAACGTATTCTTTCCTCTTTTTCCTAGCAAATTTTGTAGCAAAGAGAAGCCTTATCAATAAGCAGAAGCTTTTTGCAAATGAAAGTTGAAGGCTTTTTCCCCTTTCCTTTCTCTCTTGATTTCTAGTGGCTATTCTAGAAATACTCAATTTCATAGGGAGACCAAAAGAAAACTCCATCCCTGAGCAAATATAAATTCATATTTATATTGTGTGTGTATGTACATGTGCATATATGTATATATATATGTAAACACACGAAAAACCAAACACATGGCATTGCTTGGAGTTATGTAGATGGTTTGGCTGCCTATTTTATTTATTGTACTTCTATTTTGAGAGTAAAATTGGATTTGAGTCTGTGCCTGCCTCTGAGAATGCATTATTTGACTTTTAATCTACGTCAGACTGTAACAAAACACATTCCATATCACGGCTTCTGTTGCTTCTGATACAGATTCTATATTTCAAGAATATTTATGCACACAGGATTATTCAGTTCGGTGGCAGAGGTGTTGCGTTCTGATTTTTTTCTTCTGAAGGGTATTACTGGTTGTTACTCATTAAATCTATCTATGGAATGGATGGATATGTATATGAGCTAGTGAATATTGAATGTCCCCAGTAAACAAAAGGTTAAATTTGCATCCCTTTTCTTCTCCTGGGGTGAAGATTAAATGGAGGGTTTCCCCTCTAATTTTTGAGGAGGGGATGAACCCCAGCAGGGAGGGGTTCCCCAGAGGTTTGCTTGTTGCAGTCAGGATGGCTCCTGTGGATTTGCCCTGGGTTACAAAATATAAGTTGCTCCTGACAGACCTTGCTGGTTTCTGCTAGGACCTGACTGGGAGGAAGGACAACATTTGTTTTGCAGAAGTTAATACATCTTTATGTACTGGCATTGGACCAGTCAGGTTTCAACAAGCACTTGTCTAAAACTTCTCTATTCAACTGTAGTTGCTGTACCAATTTTTTCCACTTGTCTTGTTTCCCTAAGCCCAGCTCCTGCAAATACGTAGGTAGGCCCATCCTACGCTTAAAAAAAGAGGAGCAGCAGTGCTGAGTTCTGTCAAATTCCCTTGATGGTAGCGTTTTTTCCCTTGTGCCCTAGACAGTCCTGTCAGCTCCTGTGCTCCTGTGACAAGGTGGCTGCATTTCACAGCAAATTAGATGCTTTCTTAGTGCACGGCTGTAAAATACTTTGAAACCCTGGTGGATGAATAATGTTGTATCATAAATATAAAATGAATATTGCTTTACGGTTCCTGAAATATTAATTTGTGCATGGAGCCACTCCTGGAATGTTTTTTTTCCTAAATGTAAAGATCCTTTTGAGTCCTGAATGTCCTTGCTTTGGTTTTCATTATTAATATTCCCTCTAGGAGACATTGACTTTCCCTTCCCCTAGACATGCTGACTCCTGCCTGCCAGAGTGATTCAGCAGCTTGCCACTCACTTTTACAGAAGGAAAGTTTTCTCCTGGCTTCTTCCACTGGCCTGGTGTGACTGTGGCTATGATCGAGGGACATGTTCATGTGGCCAGTTGATTCTTCACACCGAGTCGCTGTCTGAGCTCTCTGTCTGGCTGGTGGCTCTGTCCTTTATGTAGAGAAGGAGATCCCCATGGAGAGTACTGGGGCTGTCTGCTTCACAGCTTTCCCTTTTCCAGGCAGGGTCACATTAAGTAACCAAAAGTTATTTATAATGGAGGCTGTCTGTCTGTCATAGTCATCCAGGTCCAGAGGAAAGTCTATAGAAAAACACTGCTTGTTTGTTTAAGTGCAACAAATGCCCATAAAAAACGCAAAGGATGAGGAATGGTTAACACTTCCTTTTCTTTGTTTCCCATGCGAAAAATTGGGGCAGGCCATTATTTGTAATTTAAGCTGAGGAGAGGAGACTCACAATATTTTAATTGTGTTTTAGCTTTCCTAATAAAGTGTTAAATAGCTGTCAGAGCTTAAAAGCACAAAGCCTAACATAAACCAAACCAGAGACATAGATGTATATATCTGTGTGCAAACTGACTGGCTGGTATGTCTTGTTTTATTAAAGCATGGTATATGAAGCTGAACTATATGGGTTTTATGGATGCCTAAATTACATGTTTTTATCGATCTCTTGTCACTCTTAAAAATATATTACGAAGAGAAAGAATGCAGGCTTTGATACTGAAAAAGAAATTCAACTGGAACACATGAAAGGTCTGGGAAACTATAATTCAATGTGAGGGCCTGACACAAATGTGAAACACTTAGTCCTAGCTAATTAGTTTTAAAAACTTCTGGCCACATGCCTTTAGGGACAGGACCGGGAAGCAGTGCTGTTGTTATTCATGGGACAACTTTCCTGATTGCCCTGAGGTAGACATTTCAAAGCAGATGCCTTTGCACTAAACTTCTGTATCCCCTGAACCACTTAATGAGCCTCTCTGCTCCTCACCTTCTCCCTGTCATGGGAAAGAGGGACGTTGGGTTTGAGAGCTCTCCACAGCTCTCCAACAGCTCTCCACAACAGCATAAATTCTGAAAAACTGGGGAGATTTTCCCAACCTGGAGGGATAAGACCGTGCGAGCTGCCAGCTCTGCATGTGGTCTGCCACATTTGGATGCTAAACAGTTTGGGAAGTAGAAACCTGCACAGGTGCTGTGGGAAGAGCTTGGCCACCAGGGACTGGGATCTGACTTGTTCCCTTGCAGCCGAGAGGGAATAAACCTTGGCAATGTCCATGGCATGTGGCAAAGCACTGCTGGTGAGATTGCAGATACCTTATCTGGTGGAGATGAGGTGGGATGGAGGAGCAGGGTGGTTTTGGTGCTACTTTTCCACGCCGGGTGCATGTGATCTGGCTGGTGGCTGTGGTGTCCCTGTACCCTGGCACAGCTTGTTGCCTTGGTCGAGGTGTTGAGTGATTCAGAGCAATCATTTTTAGATCTTCTCAGAAATGAGACTATTCTCTAGTGGCCTCTTGCTGTTGATGGAATTCAGCTGCTAGCCCCAAAATGGGCATTTTCTTTTGATATCGTTTGATCTTGTAGCATGAAATAAACCAGATGCTCAAATACGATAGACCTGAACATAACCTCAGTACTGTCTTCTTACAATAGAGAAATCCCTTTATTTAACCTGTCTCTGAACCTGGATTTTTGTGCTCAAATAAAGACAAATATGAAATATGTACTCATAACCCGGGACTTTCTGGTACTCAGCCACTAAAAATTCAGCCATGGACTTCATAAGTTGTTACTAATGTTTGAAGTTGCTTTTTTACCTTATCTGCAAAGAGCACCTGCACTGCTGTATTTACCAACAGCAAGAGTATCTCTTTTGTTTCTGCAGAGAGATGTAAAAGAAGGGACATGGACAGTCCATATGCTAATGGAGGTACAAGCAGAATGTCAATAGCTGACATAATATAGAAAGGAAAAATAAAAGTACTTTTGTGGATAGTTTTGAGGCTAAGGCCTGGCTTTCAGGGTTTGAGGACATTTTCACCCCAACTGCCTGACAACAGGATTTCATTCTAATTTTACTTTCAGTGGAGGAAAGGTGTGAGTTTGACTTGAACACTAAGGCTGCTTTGAAAGTCCATTGAAATTCAAAAATCCTATTTTCCAATAACCTTCCTCTGGCACTTTACAATTCATGCCTCCAAATGAGGTTGTTTGCAAGAAACTGAACTCTGAAAGCGTAACATTTGAAGACTTCAGCAATGTTGTCGTGAACATTTCACAGGGGCCTTGTTATCACTTCTGCTCTCAGCAAAGGCTCTGACCTGTGAGTGAGGACAGTGTCCTGGTGACATCTGGTTCCCTCCCACCTTCCACTGCAGTTCTCTCCAAGGAGGTTCCTACTCAGTTTACAGTCTGATGCCCAATTAATTTGTTCTCTGTGTTTTTGTGTGCAGACTACGGTGGTCGAAGACTCACCTACTCATCTCGGGGCCACCTAAGATATCTGTCGTGGGGACAGGGACGTCCCAAAGAGGAGCAAAGCAACCATCTGAGTGCAAAACCCACTGCACTGTCCTGCTTGTGAGTAAGAACTGCCAGGCTCAGTCCTGCTGTGTGTGGAGCCATGGAAGAGCCTTCAAGTGTCCCACTTTCAACCCACACACTGAGTGAGTTGTTCCTGAAAAGAGGAAGTGGTGTTGCATGCTGAGGGTTGTGAACCTGGTAATGTTCTGTGCTAACAAGAGCCTGAGCTGTGGCTGGCTGACAGGGTGGAAATGTGCCTGCAAAGGGCCTGGTGACTCATCCTGGATGCAAGAGAAGGGGAATCAGACAGGACATTGCTCACACAGCCTGGTGGGATACTGCTTCTGAGGACATAGTATACTGGCCACGTGAATCTGGATGGGTAATTCCCTTTATTGCATGTCTTCCCTCCTCTGACCTCAAAGGAGAAAAGAGGCAGCACTCCAGGGTAAAGCCATGCATGTTACCTCTGAGTTTGCTCTGCACAGAGGTGGTTGGTTTATGCTTCAAGGAGAGTGAGAAAACTGTTGCATTTGCAAAGTTTACTATATTATAGCCACAGTGACAGTTGTGCTGCTATGTACATGAAGGTTACCACTATGTGGTTACAATAGAACTGTAAATGAGCCTCTGAGGTATTACCGCAATGAATGTAATATTTCACACTTTCTTCTGGCATAAGGAGCAGGAGATGTTTTTTCCAAGAGCTTTGTGGAGAGGGTAAGGCCTCTTCAAAGTCAAGGAGCTGAAATATCAGTGGTCATTCATTGTCCCAAATAGAGGGCACTCTTGGGAAACAGTGTGAGCAAGAGGATTTTGCATCCCTGGGAGAAGAGAGCAGGAAATCCACAGAAGCCAGGAATGGAGGCAGCAGATAAGGTCTTCAACATTGCTTGAAAAGGTACTGAGAGCCTGGCACCAAAAGAAATGCCAGATACAGGGAGCTTTCTCAGTCAAGGTTGTTGGCAGAGGACAATATCCTCTTGTTAGAGTCTTATGGTGTCCAGGAAAACCAGACATTTCTGTGGCCTTGGCTGATGAGCAGGGATCCATCAAAGACATAGAAGACTGACACAGTTTTTCCTGAGAATAGAAACAACCTGCAGGGCCCAATTTTGGCTGGTTGCTCCTGCAAGAGATAATATCATCCGGACAGGACAAGCACCATGGAATTCTGTTTTCTCCTTGATACTGCAGTAGCAATGGAGAGGTCTTTCCTTCCTCTCTCCTTTGGCCAATGGCTCTTCAGAGACTGAGGCATGAGTGAGGGCTGCCTCTCTTTCCCACTGTGGAAACTGGCACCTCTGCCATACCCCTCCTGCCATGCATGCCAGGAGAAGGCTTTCCACCCATGGGGAGAAGACTGGCTAAAGCTGACAGGCCCAAACCTCATGTAGAATCACAGAATGGGTAGAGTTGGAAGGGACCTGAAAGATCACCTGGTTCCAACCCCCCTGCCTTCAGTAGAGACACCTTCCGCTAGATCAGGATGCTCAAAGTCCCATCCAACATGGCCTTGAGTGCTGCATTAAAATGATGAGGGATGACAGGGTGATGAGCAGATGTTTTCTCAAGCGTGTACTGGTCTCCATGAGCTGGCTTCCCCTCTGTTTCTGAGGTAGAAGGCATGGGGTGACACCACAGGCTGATGATGTGGGACAGTTGCACAAGTTCAAGTCCCCCCAAAACAAGGGCTAGAAATAGTGTTCTGCCATGCATCTCTCTCTATCTTCACGTGGTAACGATAAAATCCCTAGGGATTTTCTTCTTCACTGCAGATGTGTAGCAACAATCCTCCTGGGGCAAATCCAGGGTGTCTGTGAGCCAACCCATGCCATAGATACACTGGGGTGGGAGGCAGTATCTCCATAGCCACTGAGCCACTGCTGTGGGTGATGCTGTTGTGGAGGTCTCAGGGGCAGACACTAAGCCTGGTTCTCACTTCCCAGGTGCAGAATTTCGTCTCCAGGGGAGTGTTCACAGTGTATTCAGGTGTAGGTTTCACTGGCTGCTGACCAGTGAAAGGTCAGGTCTGTGACCCTGTGTCAATCTGAAACACTTGTTCTCCTGAACGTGAGGTTGGTTGGGAAAAGCGCAAGTGTTTTTGTGATACCTGCTGGGTGGCTGGAGGTCAGGAGAGTGGTGCAGAAGGGATAAAAAGGATATTGAAGGGGAGTTAAAGAAGCAGCAAGCATTCAAGCTCTGCTCAAAGCACACACATACTTCTAGGAGCGCTCTGTGAGTTACGTCATTATTATTGTGAACTCCGCCAACAGAAACCAGATACAAGAAAATGCTGTTCACGATGTTACAACAGAATCTGGCATTAGCATGAGTCAGCAGGGGACATTAAAATCAAAGTGGAGTTGTATTTATATTCTGGGCATGAACTAAGCTTATACCACTGGAGATAATATATGCCCTCCCCACCACCTACCTTCGGGGAGTTTAAGCCTCCCGTTTGTCCGTCTGACTCCCACTTGGGCAGTGGTTACTTACAATACTGTGGCATGAGCTGTAGGTTCCCTTTGAAATACAGTCTTTCCCAATTAAAGGCCTTTGGAGCAGTGCACTGTCTCTTTATTCTGGAATTACAGCGTTTATATTAGCAAGGCTGCTGAGGAATTCTTGTACAAAAATATGCACTCTGAAGAAACGTTTCATGGAAATTAGATTTCAAGAGGCAAAAATAGCACAGTAGTCTGAGATTACAGAAGGTGGAGATCCTTTTCTTCCCCCATTCCTCCATTAATTAATTTCTCCTCTGGCATAATTTGAGGAAAATACTTTCTTACATTAATGCACTGTCTACCTGTTAGGGAACATTCTTTCAATGGGTTTCTTAAAGCATGCACAACTTTGATCAAGTGCTTATCATAGATCTGACAGAACAATTTAATGCTCCTGAGCATTTTCTTTGTAGGACATTCATCAATGTTTCATGCACTTAGTCAAATCCAAGTCTGGGTTAGGTAAGTTTCACCTCAGTGAAGCCATTGGAATTGCATCCACTTCTCCAAGACCTCCACTTGGTCATTTGTTTGCACAATGGAAGTGGCAGTGACTCATAAAGTCAGATTGTATCTGACTAAACCATAATGTCTATAGAAACACAATCTAGTGTGTTCCAGTCCTGTTTGTTTATAGTAATATTCTTACCAGACTTTTATCTCGGAGGCTAGTGAGTCTCTGCTGATTTAGGCCATGGGTGTTTCTCCCAACCTCTAGCCCCCAGAAAGCTGGAAGGGAAGAAATTCACTTTAGTGATGGTTCCTTCTTGTCAAAAGACACCTGAAGCCTTATCTGGACACAGCCTACACTGTGAGATGTACATGGTCAAGCTCAGCAGAGGGGAATTGGCTGGAATACATAGCTCACAATGTGCAGGAGGTTCAGCTGAAGAGTCCTTTCCAACCTTAAACTCTAGGAGTTGATGGAAAATCCCTTTCTTCCTTTCCATAAGTAAAACATCCCCTTGGCTTAAATCAACATCCTCTGCTGTTTGGAGTTCAGATCCATCAAAAATGAGACATTTCTATTCAAAACTCCTCTCCCTGGAGAAAACCCATTACCACAGAGTCTGTTCCCTAGGGGATAGTTACTTGCAGAAGTGTCCTTTATTGTTAAAGATTGGTGCAGGGTCTCTTGGGCCCCTCCTCAGCTTGGTGTAATAATAGTTGAACTGAGATAGATGACCCACCTCAACTAGAGGATTACATGGTGAAGTCACACTCATACATGTTCTACAGATTTGTCTTGACCTAAAATAGCAGGTCTTGTTTTTGAAGTTTTTGAAGGAAACATTTTCCTGTAGGTTGGTTTCGTTCTTGAAGCTCAGCAATTGTGTGATTCTTGGACAAACTCTGACTTTCATTGCATCCTCACATTGTCCAATGCATGGTGTACTGAGCCAGCAGCTTCTGGAACTGCTGTTCACAACCTTTTCTCCTCACAGAACTGCATTTGGGGGTACAGTCTTCTTTCAATTGGCACTTCTAGCCTCAAAGACCCAGGAAGAGTCACAGTTTATTGCACAGAAACCTCTTGTCAGGGTCGAGGCTGAGTCTTCCCCATGAGCAGAGGGTAAGCAATGGGTACTGCAGCCACTCAAATGGATTATTTGGGCATCTACAGCTTTTGTGTGGGTGACTATTTTTTTCTTTAATGTGAAAAAATAAATAAAACCCCTTGAGTCCAAATGGTCCATGTGAGTCATGAAGAACCCGTTCTTCCTCCCCCTGAGACAGTTAGTCACCCTTTCACTACCAGAAGGCAGAAGGATTGTTCTGACTGTATGGGAGGCATTTAGGAAAGTTCAAGACAACCTATGTGGAGTCTTCATAGCATGCTCATACTTGGAGTATAGGAATCCTGTCCAAATCCTGCCTTGTGATTGACTGTTGCTTTGAAGAAGGTATTCAAGACCTGTGCCTCAGCTTACCAGCTGTGAAATGGGAATTGCAAGGGGAATCACAGCTGTCCTGTGCCACTGTGTTATTCTGTGGCTGAATTAGTCAGTGCCTGGAAATCACTTTCAGGCAGAAAAGTACTGTCTTCTTAATAGTAAAGTTGCCCTTTTCCCTGTGAGTCCTATTCAGAACCTCTCAACCTTGACAATAAATTGAAATGGAAATCTTTTGAGTACTGATACATTATCTTAATTTTGGAGGAATTTTTGAAGGGGTAAGATTTTGTGCGTAAGGTGATTTTGAATATTTAGTAACACAACCTTAGCTAAAGCTTTTTGCTTCCATAATTATGTTTTTTAATACATTTCTCTTAGTATTTTAGATTCGAAATGAGAAAATATTCTTTGGCTCAAGTACAAAGTTTCCTCTGTTTTTTTGATAATCTTTCAAAAGATAAGGGTCTAATTTTCCCTTCCCTGGTGCACTTTATCGTAATTTACACATGTAAAACGCTATTAGTCTCTCTTGGAAATGTAAACCAAAATGCAAATTACTCTACAAGATGAGCAAGCACCAAACCCAAGAACCCAGAGGATAAGGGCAAATGAGCGTCCTACCAGGAACAAGCTGGAGAGTCTACTTAAAGCTTGCCAGCTACTTTATGGTCATAATCCACATTCATGCCATTACTCTGAGGTGAGAGGAAAGTGAAGTAAATGCCTCACACTCACCACAGTCTGAAAGCACACGTGTGAGTGTAATGTCACTTCTGATATTATGGGTTGGCAACTTCTCTGAGGGTCCATGCCCTCAGATTAACCCACTGCAAATGCTGTTGAAATATAAAACTGTGACTCACGGTATGCATTCATAGTGTATGTAGCCTTTTCTATATTATAAATTAAAGGGTGGCTGAGTGTGGCTGGCAGTTGGTGTAACAGTGCTGATGACCGAGCATGCTCCAGCTGTAAGCATAGCCAAGGGCACGTTCAAAGCAGCCCTGAGCAACGTGTCCTTCTGTCCGCTTGCCTTCTGCCTCTGCTCTACCCCATCCTTTGGGCAGGAGGCCTCTTGAGGCGGGACTTTTGGTTGAAAGGCTGCCTGGCTGGGCTTTATTTTCCTTTGAAAGCAGTCAATAAGCCCCCAGCCCTATGCTGTGTAGTGCTCAGGCAGGAGGAGCCTGATGGTCTCCTCCACATACTCCTCTCTCAGTCTGGGGGAGGGGATGGACTTGAAGAAGCAATTTGGCATGAAAATGAGAAACAGGCCAAGCTGCTTGCAAACCTGGTCTCTGGAAAAGAGATAGGGAGAGAGAACAGAAAAGCAATTACTTCAGAGAGCCAGGTTACTCCTTACTCCAAATTAGTATAACTGCTTGCAAAAACACCTGACAAACAGTTTTGTAGTTCAGCTGATAGGTACTCTGTCACCACTGAAGCAGCAATTTCCAAACTTGGAGGATTTCCACTTACTGAAATCCTCCCTGAATTGGAACGGCCCTGATCTGGCCAGCTGCTCGAGACCCTTGTCTGAACAAGGCTTGATGCTAGAGATATGGAAAAAGAGATCTAGGTTTATAAAGGTGTCCAAGTGCCTAAGTGGTTGTCAAAATTCCCAGGTAACATAGTTAAGTCACTGACCATCTAAATTTCTTCCTGATGTTTATTGAAGTTATTGGTAGGTACTCAACGGCTTTCAGACTCAGGCTTGTGATCTTCACTTAAGCGGAGGCTGTGGTATCTAGGAAGAATTAATATATGTATCATAAACGCACTTGGTCTCTTCTTGATCTATGTGCAAAGAAGTATTTTTGTGATGTGGCTCATTGCCAGTGTTCCTGAGAAAGTCACATATGTAATTTTTCCTCTATAAGTTGATAAAATACTATAATTAGTTTTGAAATATTTCTAACCCTCTTTTTGCAGTATTTAACCCTTATTTATTATGAAAAAGAAAAAGCCAACATGAGCCTTAAAGTCCCAAACAAATAGCTTCTCTCGCTGTTGCAATGGCAGCAATAAGTTACCAGGCACCAAAAGCTAGGTGCCTCCTCCTGTCAGGGCATTCATCTGAAAAGTTAGCTGGAGGGACTTGGTCAGTGAATTTCTTGACTTGCTTTGTGGCCTTCATTCCTGATTTAAATGCTATGTTAGAATAAATGTTTCTCATTTCTTGTTAAAGTGTCTGGATGATTTCTGATCCCAGTAGATTAATTCCAACTTCCTGTCCTTTGATAGCCGATTTGTACCAAATTATGTTCTGTCCATTCTGGCAGCTGCCCAAGTTAGCCAGCGATCCTAAATTGCTGCTAGTCATGTCCATCTCTCAAAGAACGAATTAAAACGTAACTCTCATATGTCTACTAAGACCTTATAGCTTTTCATTCCCCACCACCTTGATTGATAGGATTTTTTTCCCCTTTCCTTGTTGCGCTCCCTAAGGCCACTAGATTTACAACTCTTAAAGTCAAAGTCCTTTACTTACGCATCAAGCACAGCAAAGAGAGTAGCAGTTTTCAGGTTATCCTGCCCATCCATCTCAGTCGTGGAGGAGGCCAATTTATGAAATGAGAATTGGGTATTCTCTGTGTCTGCTTCATTTTCTGCTGAAACTGGGGATGGGGAACAAATCACTGACTATTTCAGGATCTAAGGGTGCCAGAATGAAGATCTGGACTTAGAAAAAAAGCAAATTTCAGCAAATTCAGGAAGCAGTTAGGCAGAGCCTCTTGGGAAAAAATTCTGAGTGAAGAAGCACAGAAATTTGGTGGCTATACTACAAACAAATCAGCAACTTGTCTTCAGTGCAGACAAGCAATCGAGTTTACAGTAAACCCTATATAGCTGCACCAGGAGCACTTCATTACTTGAAATCCAAAAAAAGAGTCTTGCAAAGAGTAAAACAAGGCAACAAGGCAACATAAATAGTTCTTCTGAATGCCTGATGAGCAAGAGTAAAGCAAAGGGAGTTGCAACTCCACTACTTAATGAACACAGAGAGCAAATAAATGTGATGAAGAGGTGTTTTGAAGTATCAATGCTTTTTTGGGGTGATTCTTCATTAGAAAAGAAATAGTCATGAAGTTGCATTCATGTAGTTTTAAAAATGTAGTGGCTGGTTTGCAATGGTCTCTTGTCAAAATAAGAAGGCATTTCAAGTTGGGTTCTCCAGGGGAATTTTTTCCTTGGGACTATTTCTGTTCACTGTCTTCATTATCAGGGTGGATGATGGAAAGGACTTTGTGTGCAGCAGACATCAAGCTGGGAAGGAGCTATAATGAGTTTGGAGGATATAATCAGAAAAAGAGTGATCTCGATGAGCTGGAGAAACGATCTGGACCCAGTAAGATGGAATTATTTTGAGACAAATTGGAAGTATTACACTTAGACATCAAATGCATAAAAACAGATTGTACAATAAGTGCTGAGACAGCAGTACCGAAGAACAGGAGCTGGGGTATTGGCGTACTGCAAACTGAGCAAGCCAATAATATGTTGGTGTTTTGAAAAAGGTGAATCTTTGGGTAGGAGGTGTTAGCAGGCAGACAGCATGAGAGCTACTTATGCCACTCCACCCAGCGCTGCTGAGATCCCACCTGGCGCAATGTGTCCAGATTTGGATATCATGTCAGAGACAATCTGAGCAAAGCAGCAAAAATAGGAAAAGTTTCAGAAAGCACGAGATAAATGGGACTTTGGTTTTGTATAGGAAGCAGATGACTGAAGAGAATCATAAACCTTTCAATATGAAGAGAACTGGCTTTTACTTTCCTCTTTGTCTCCTTCGGGTAGGAGGAGAAATAATTGCCTTAATATATAGCTGTGTACCCTTAGATGAGCGTAACCCTGGACCTGGGCGGGGTGTGTGTGAAGGATATTGCAGCATGGCCTCCACTGAAAGCTTTCCAGAGCCAGTGAGAGGGTGTAGGGGATGGGGTCAAACACCTCACTCTATCCAGCTGATCTCCTCCTCAAGCCAGGCTATAGGACTGGGGAGAGATTTTGGGAGACTATATAGTCCATTCTTCCTCCCCAAAGCACAGTTACAAAGCATTAGTCTGTTTCAGGAATCAAGGTAATGGTGCTTAAAATAACCCCAGAAAATAGAAAGTAATGCTTTTCAATTCTGCTGTACCACAGCAGAGTCCCAAGTTCTGTCTGTCCCTGACAGAGGTGGCAGAGGCAGCCCTGTGCTGTGAGGGGGTCTGTCCTGCCGTCTGGACATGCGTGTTGCGGGGTTATGTGCAATATTTTTTATGGTGGATGAGGAGCTCAACATGAGCCAGCAACGTGCTCTGGCAGCCCAGAAGACGAACCGCTTCCTGGGCTGCATCAAAAGAAGTGTGGCCAGTAAGTCAAGGGAGGTGATGCCCCTCTGCTCTGGTGAGACCCCACCTGGAGTACTGCGTCCAGCTCGGGAGCCCTCAGCAAAAGAAAGACATGGACCTGTTGGAATGGGTCCAGTGGAGGGTCACAAAGATGATCAGAGAGCTGGCTGAGAGAGTTGGGGTTATTCATCCTGGAGAAGAGAAGACTCTGGGGAGACCTTATAGTAGCCTTCCAATACCTAAAGGGGGCATACAGGACAGATGGGGAGGGACTCTTTATGGGGCACAGGGAGGCTCAGGGGGATGGCTTGAATTCCTCTTCCCATGCATTGGACAGGAAGCTGTCCCCAGCCCTATCTCTCAGTTGCACCTTTTTCTCATGGTCTGTGTTTAAAAGAAAAATAGGCTTTGACTGTCCTAAGGTACTGGGATGTATGTCACCCCAGAATCAAGTATTCACATGGGGCTAGAGCTTCAGAGGTCCTTTCACTTTGTTTTGAGCTCTGGAGGAGAAAGGAGTCCCAAGGAAACTTACTTAAGTATGAGTTTGGAGCTTGAAAAAATAAGTTTCTCAATCTCTCCCCACCTTGCTGGAGTTATTCCCATAAATTAATGATCACTTTTGAAGCCAGTCCTACTTTACTCCCATGCTTGAAAAGCTGCTCCCCCCAGCTCTGCGTACAAGCACCAACTGGCTCTTCTCCAAGTAATACTCAATAAAGAAAGGCCTGTTTACGTACCTGCTGCAAACTATTTACATTGCGCTCTCTTTGGCAATAAATTAGCTCCGCAGAGGAGGTCTGAGCAACAGTTGTTCTGCTCAGGAAGGGAGTCTGGATTCTGTGACAGCATTTAAACAGCCAGCCCTTATCATCATGAATATAAGAGAGCAGAGAGCTTGTTGACGCAAACTAACATCAAGTGAACTGTGGTTGCCAGCAGAGCAGCTTCCCATGTGAAAACCCTGATTCCCTTCTTCTTGATGAGGCCATGGCAAAGCCAAGTAAAGGACAGAGACTCTTCTTTTTTTCCAAACTAACTGTTAATGGAATAAGTAATTCTGCAAACCTGTCTTTCAGATCTCACTCACTTTATATGCAGCCTAATTAATTCTGTCAGGGAAAATAATTGGCTCAGATCAGGTCGATCCAACTGAAGTTCTAAATAACTTTGGTTGAGTGGTATTTATATTTCAGCAACTAGTCTTGGGTGAAGCACTTGCATGCACAGAATACTAAGCCTGTGTTGACTTGGCACAAAAATAGTGCTGTGGTCCATCAAGTGACATTAAGTCCCATCTATAAAAAGATGTACAGCTGCTTCTGAAACCCAGCTATTTTGGGAGAGGGGGAAGGAAGCAAACCAACCTGTGTTGGTGCTGAACAGTGCGCAGCATAGACACATTACTTGATGGTGGGAGGGTGGGGTGAAATGCTTATCAGCCAGGGAGGAGTGATTGGAATTACCCTGTGGGGACACAGGAGGACACAGGAGGTAGTAAGGAGTCTGCACTCATGTCAGGAGTGTGCAGAGGCAAGGAGCAGTCAGTGGTAGGAAGGGACAAGGGTTTCAGACAGGGCTGGAAGATCTGGTATATTGGAGGATACAGGGATGGGGAGAAAGGGACATCACAGGCAAATAAAAAGCTGGTGTAGCTGTAAGCTGTGACTTTCCTCATCTGAGGGACAGATAGGGTCAGAGAAGATCTGGGTCCTGGGAGCTGGCAAGGAGATATTCTGACAGCTGGACTGCCATGGTCAATAAGTGAATACCATCTTCTCACTATGATACAGGGTAGGGTGTTCCTGTCCATGTTTTTTTAGGGCACGAGCGTGGTTTAAGAAACACACAGATAGAAGGCAGGTGTTACTGTGCCGAAAGGCAGAGCTACACAAAAAGTACCTTTACTTTTCTTCATCCTACAGCTTCTTCAAGAACATTTGGGCCAGTGCTTCTCTCCCCCTCCACCCAACAAATTATAGATCTGCAGCCAGATCCTCACTCTCCAACTCAGCCTTCATCTCCGCTTGCAACAGCATCAGCCCACTCTCTTGGATCCTAGAAAAGGAAATTCATCTTTCCATCTGGTCCTCTTCATCTCCTTGTTGAATAGGTAGCATTTGCCTGAGATAACTCGCCCCATACTGAAGAACAACATGTTTCATGCTACACTGAGTGCCACAAAAGGCCTTCTTTCCACAAACAAATGGTGCAAACTGGATCTCCTACTTCAATCCTTCTTTACTAGCCTGTGTTGGCTGCTGGTCTCTCTGGGGGAAGCCTGGGTAAATGAACAAGTGTGAAGAACAGTGTCACAGTGTTCTGCACTTCCTTTCTCCCCAGTGCTAAAAACAACATCTCATTTGTAAATAAACTATCTCCCAGTCTATTTTTATGGTGCTTTTGAGACATGCTGGATTAACAAGTGCACATCCTGACTTCCTTTTCAAGCACAGCTCACGTCCAGCCTGGACAGTGGTTGTGCCTGCTGTGTCAAATCACAGCATGCTGTTGGTGTATTTCCACCCTGCTCTGGAGGATCCACCCTCGCAGAGGAGAACAGTTTTCATTCCAGCTGAGTTTCTCTCCCAGGATTACCAACATGACATACACATCAGCAGCTTCTGATCCTTGTCATGAGGGTACCAGTCTGCAAGAACTACCAGCTCATTTGCAGGTGGTAACTACACGGTGCAGAGCACTCAAGCAAGCGTTGCTGTTACACTCACTCTCCTCCTCTGTTCAGGGCCAAAAGCTGCCTGCTGACAGGCAGGGTTTGCCAACGCCGTCACGATACTCGGTATCGCTGAAGAGTCTTGTCTCCTTTCCCAGACCTACACCAACAGGCATGTTTCTTTCAACCAGCTCTTGTGTTGACCCTGAAGGTAAATCCCCACAGAAGTGAATAGCCCTGAAATGAACTGGCAAACAGAAATATGGGTGTGTGGGGCTGCTGAACATCCAGCCCATAAACTGCACCCTGGGCTGCTGTTCACCATTTCTCAACGTACTTGAATGAGGTCAAGCTGTGAGACAGCACAGAGCAGGTATCTATTCCCTCTCATTGATAACCTAAAAGAGTAAAAGGGGTAATTGCAAAGATACTCAAGGTATTGGATTGTGATTGTGTCCATCACAGGTAGAGTGAAGATATTCTAAATGCAGCTAATTTGCACAAAAATGTGCCATGTAGAAATCCTGCCTCCTGACCAAGATTCTCCTCATCCCATTGCTCTGGACCACTGGAACAAAGCTTGCCTGTGATCAGCTCACCACTCTCAGGCATGGTCTTAAAGCAGGACCAGCTGGATTAAATGCTATGACCTGTGTTATGAATGAGAACAAGCACCTTCTGCCTTTAAATCTGTGAGTCCAGGAAAATAACCCAGCATTAAAAAATACTGTGCCTCAGGAAATTTCTGTGAGAATGTTACCTATTTCTCACTTTACCTTGAAGTATTTTTCCCTATCCCTCCCTGCTCCTACTTAAAGATTTATTTGGTTTCCTCTCTCTCCAGGCTCAATCCAATTAAACAACAACCAAAAAAAAGCTTTATTCATGTGAGTGTTCTGTGAACTTTACTCAGGAAAAGTGCTGAATATACCAAAAGTAAAGAACAGTTTTTATGTGACTAGGTTTTTCCCTGGGACTTTTTTCTTTCTTGCTCAGCAAAGATCTTTTTCTCTTAAGTGAAGAAATGGCTGAAACCCCACACTTCAATATACAGACAAGCCAAGCTTCAATAAAAAGACAAAAACATGAAATGCTATTTTATTGGTTACTGAATTCCTTTTTCACATTGGGAGCATTTCCATATAAGCGATTAACAAAATAAGGACTTGATCCTCTGAGTGTAAGAGGATTTTAAAACAGCAAAATTAAGCTCTTGGAATATAAGAATGGTTAGACTTAGGACTGTCTGGGCAATATTCATTTGACTCCCATTTCCATATGTATTATGATACCATCTTTCATGTTGAACCTACGTACTTGCATACTAATTTTTCCCTGGGAACCTCTCCTACATTCACAATCCAAAATAAATTGTGATCTCATGATCAGCTATTTCATACTTTTCGTCATTTCTCCTCATTATTCAGAGTGTGTCTCATGTCTTATTTACAATCCGTGATTCAAACTGTGCTGTGGAGGAAATAGACGGCAATTTCCTGATTAACTTTCCTGCCTAACCTTTCATGATGGCATCCAAGTGCTTCCCAAGACTTCATGAATTTGTCTAGACAGCTTCTGTGTGAGGTTTACAGGGCTGCTGGAGGCAGGGGTGTCGGCAAAACACCTGGGAAACGGGAATGGTAAGAACAAGCATTGGCAAGGCAGCGTGGTAAAGAAGGAGAAATGAGACACAGATTAGTCATGGTGCTGTGAACAGGACAATCAGGAGCCTGAGGGAGGCCAAAAGTGCCTGTCGGTAAGCAGGGGCACTGGGTGAGGGAGCTCTACGACAACCACAGTAAGATTACTAATGAGACATTGCATCAAATCCACCCCCAATCCATCACACTCTGGCTCATTGGCAGTCACAGCCCAGGCCAGGAATTGGGGGCTGAATCCAACAGAAGAAATATCTTCTCGGGTGTGGGTTCACCTGAACAAGGGGATTCTCACCAAGACTAATTGCTGAGGGGAATGTTCTTCATAGGAGTCACTCACTGGTAATTTCTGATGTGTACCTAAAAAGGGCAAGTGGGGATTTTCCCCATGTGGGAGAGTGAGTACCCGGCCCCTTTAGTTCTTCTCCTGAAGTGTCCTTCCCCCTCCCTTCCCTCTCCAAACCAGACTGTGTTTTTTTCTGATATATTCATACTTGCTCTGCTCAAGGGTGCTTCAGCTGGGAGGTGTGTGTGTGGGTACACCAACCTGCTCAAAAAAGCAGGGATCAGCAAGGAGGTTTCTCAACATTTGCACTACTGGTGATTGTATTGTACTGCCTGCTTTGAAATCTCTGGGGGATGTAAGTCTGGTTTTGCCATTCCCCAATGAGACTGTTTCTCAATTAAAAAATAATCACATTTTCTTAAGAGGAAAGAAAAATGCTTCTAAGAACTAATATTAGTAGAGTCACACAGGTGGATTACAGATATACATTGAGTGTAATTAAATGTTCTGTATAGGAGGAAACTTCTGATGTGAATTTATGGATCAGGTGGTTTCGTTTGTGTACTGGGCAAGGGAAGTGCATATATATATATATATTGTATGTATGTATGTATTTTAGGTGTGGTGTAGCTAGTTAACTCTTTAAGTGACAACAGAATGTGATTATTCCTCCTTTTCCGGCCTTATTACTCTACCTCTATTCTGGACCCCAAACCCGCAAATAATGTTCAACATTGAACCTTAGCCAGTAAGCTATCAAACAACTGTATTTCAGCAAAACTTAGTGTCATGCCTGGATGACCGTGTCCCAAAGCTAAGCTCCATGCCATTGAAATAGCATAGCGTGGCAGAAAATAGCATATTGAACCACGCGAAGGTATGGATCAATGAAGTCATTAACAAAGTGACCTTATGGATAGGGAGACAACGCAGAGGCCCTGGGCGATGATGCCCAGGAGTCTTCTTTAAAAGCAAGCTATACAGTAATGACTGGTAATGCAGAGAGCGGCAACACATTAAAGAGGCCCTTTACAGCAACCCCCCTATAATTGAATTTCCAGGAAGAGAAGAACTTTTCTCTCTCTCATGCCAAGGCTTGTCTGACCTGACACATTGGTAATGTCAGGAGGCTGATTTGGAGAAGGCAACCCTGTTGCTGTCACTATCATTGGTGGTCTTTTTTTGCCTCTCACCCTGGGCACAGCTGCCCCTGCCCTTGCCTCCTACCAGGCTTGTGGAAGGCGTGGGGTGAGCCCTCCTTGGAGGCCAGGCAGAAAAAGGCAAACCATGAGATTCTAGAGAGGACCTGGCACTATGAGACTATAAGTGAGGCTTTATTGTCAACCTGTAAACTGCCCCTACAACATCACTTGTCTGGTTAATATCACACAAGAAATTGAATGAGCACAGAAAGATTTACTGACTCGAGCATCTCTTTCCCTATTATGAATTCACCAAATGGAGTGAGGTAGGAGCCAAGTCTCCATGAGGCAAAGTAAATAAAATAAAATTAAAACATAATTTTTGCTAGATTTCTACAAGCCTTTGGGAGCACAAGAGGATCACAAAGTGTATTTTTTTTCCTATTTCCAATCATGCTTCTGTTGCCTCATATTACCTAGGCATATACAGTACCTGTTTATTTCTTCCCCAGTCCATAAAAAAGGGAAAATAAATTGGGGGGAGTCAAATTACTGAAACTTAATTAAAACAATTTAAAAATGACTTAAGCAATTATCTAACAAGTGATCTTTTTAGTAACAGCTGTACACAGGCAATTTATTAGTTAGTGAAGCCAACCCTGTTTTTTAATATAAACAGACTAATTAATCAGTGGTTAACTCTTGTAATGACCAGCTCTGGCATTTAATTATTAGTGCTGTCATGAAGCATAATAGCTTATTTCCCAGAGTTATTATGCAAATTGCCAACAGTGACCACTCTGTGTAAAGTTTAAGGCACTTTCCATGATTATCTCTCATTTCCACATTGTCATGACATTTTGGAGCACATGCTTTTCCTAGTGTGAAAAGTTTCATGAGGCTTTTCAGCTCAGCAGCAAATTTCTGGGAACGGTGGAGCAAAACATCCCAGTTTTTCCAGGTTTTAATTGCTGGAGGGGAAAGAAGGAGGAAAATATGTTTATTTCCCACATAAGAAACCTGCTGCTCTACACACACCTTTTTGAACCAGGCCATGGAAAAAAAGGACCAAGATCTGCAACAAACAGATGTTGGAAATATATGTGAGGTCCCGTGCATCCTGTGAAGCAAGGCAGACCCCTGCAGAGGAGAGCTGAGAGCTCTCCACAGCTTAGCAGAAGAAAAAACTCTAAGTACAGGCAGACAAGAAAAAAAGCTCATTGTGAAGCTAACAGGAGAAGGAAAGAAATGTCCTGGAGTCCTCAGAGCTCACGACCAGGGGACTAAGAGTTGTTTGTGGTTAGAAGAGAGGGAAAAGGAAAAAACACAGAGATGACCTAGTCCTCACCTTAACCTTGGCCTTTCAAAAGTTTTGGGACAATAACTAAGATAAGAGCAGTACTTTGAATAATAACACTTAAAAGGAGGCATGTGCATTAAGTAAGACATAAAAATCTCTGAGGTGAGCATTCATATCTGGAGCATGCATCTGTGGACACGGCAAGTACGTGTGGACAGGAAGGTGGATGGATGCATGTGTGTGTACAGCCAACCCAAAAATCCCCTCCCTGCACCTCCTCCTGCTCACCCCCCCGTGAGTTGTCCCCCCCACCCCTGTGCCGAGTACTGAAGCATCGTAAACTCTGCATGCACAGGGACCCCAGGGCTGCCCCTTCTGCTTCCCCAACGTTACCCAGCGCCACTCACGTTACAGAGTTAAAGATTTTTTAATGGATTTAATAAACCTGAAGTGTCCAGCAACAGATGCCAAATTTGATCATCTCACTGCAGCTGACAATAAAGAGGTTGACATAAACACGGTGGGAAGGAAAGCAGAGAGAGCAGAGGAGCTGTTAGGGAAGAGGCTGGTGTGAAGCAATTTCAGGCAGCAGTCAGTAGGGCAGTAAAAGCTAATAAAACCTGGATGTACAAACCACACTAATCAAAGAACAGGTCTTGCATTCGTATCTCCTGTTTCCTTGGCCTTCACACAGCAGCTGGTGGGAAAAGCTTGATTGGTTTTGTAGATAAATAGATCCCAAATAAACTGTACCGGAGCATCTTTGTCAACCCACTGAAGTGAAACAAGCCTTCAAAATCCTTAAAATGAAGCCATGAACTGCCACGAGTTTTCAAACCATCAGCTCTCCCCAGGCTTTTGGTAGAGAACAGGCTGAGGCTGGCTTTGAAGGTCTGAGTCAGCACAGGGGAAGGGAGGGCTTTTTCCGGAGCCTGTTTTTGGCCTATGAGACAGCCCACATTAACCTCATGAATGCAAAGGGAGAACAGGTGGGAGCTGTTGTAATGGACCTACACTAGACATGAATCTGAATTTCTGCCTGCCCTAACCACCCCTGCCCAATTCTGAGGATGAATACACCCAGTCCTCCCTCCCCATCACACAAATTCCTCTGCATCTGCATCAACCTGCTCTGAGGTTAGCTCACCTGTTTTTTTTAGAGCCCTCATTACATAGGTTTGTCCCAGTCATGACCAGGACTGAGCCCAGTTTAAGAAATCGTAGCACTGTTCCACCACCGGCGATGGCACAACAGGCGGTTTCAAAGCGCTTTCAACCCTGACCATTATTCTTGGCAAGGAAGCAGTTTTTTAGTGGCTCAGCATCCAGAGCTGGGATTAACCCAGCTTCCGCTTAATGCAAACCCCAAACCCAGAAGGAAACAGAAGAGCAGCTTTGCTGGCTGGAAACACACCGTCGAGGCAGTTGTTTTTGTCCAGGCTGCTCAGACCACAATAAAGCGATGTATGGGCTGACAGCCCGGGCATTTACTAGCCAGCTCTGCAAGTGTGCGTGGGTTGTAAACAGGCTGAACGTGTGCCAGCAAGTGATCTCCTTGCTGGGGAAGTACTGAAAGCCAGACCTTTCATTGGGTCAACATCTGCCCTCACAGTGTCACCAGAGACCACAGGAGGGACTTCACTGGCGTCAGTGGCTTTCTGTGGGAGTAAAAGCAGCCTCCTGCAAGGGCAGAAACAGGCTCCCACGGCGAGGGGCCAGACACCTGAATGCTGCATCTCCTGAACACCAGAAGTAGCTGAGATGTGTGGCCTGTGTGCCACCATCCCTAGGGAGTGGAGAAGACAGCCTGCCTGCCTTTCAAGGCAGGGCAGCAGAAGGTGTGTTCTCGACTGGTGAGCTGGGCACTACCGTCTGCCTGTATTTCTCAGTTATCTCAAAGGTTTGATGACCCAGAAGTTTGTTTTCATGTGTGGGGAAAATGAAAGTTATTGCATTATTTCTTGTTTGCATACCATGGTGTGTCTCCAGGAGCACAGATGCTCTTACAGCTCTTGATACAAAGGGAGCAGAGATAAAGCTGGTCCAAAATATCACATTTTTACCGAGCATTGGGGGGTACCCCAGGTGCTGTCAGTACTGAGCGGTTTTGCAACTGATGTTTACATCAAAAAACGCATGGAAGTAGGGCAGCTGTGTATTTCCTTCCATTTAGTGTTGAATTGGAGACACAGAACAAGCGTAATTTCCATGGCCGGCTGGAGATGGGTAATAGGGAAGCCATCTAACAGGTGACAAATGAAGTGGCCCCTGACACAGGCAGCTACTCCCTCCTGCCTGTCACAGCCTTCCCTGCTGCTCCCTGACATCTCTGTGTAATATAAACTGTACTCATTTCACAAGCTCACTGCAGGCCAAACGGCTGTTAATCGCACTCGACTCTGCTTCTCTAATCGTCTGCAGGCGTTTGGCTCCTACGTGGGCTGTCTCCATGCTGCACCTGGAATAGAGCATTGAAGGACGTGTTGCGATACCCAGCCCACTTGTAATCCGTGGGGGGCTGCAGAACCCTGTGCTGCAGAAGCACAGGCTTTGCCGTGGGTTGTCAAAGCTTGCTGGTGGTCTGGGTGCCTCCCTGTGTGTTCAAGATTGACCACACCAGCTCGGTTGTGTCTGCATGTACCACGGTCATGCCTCTTGGCAGTGGGATGGATGTGCCTGAGACAGTAAGTGCTTGGAGGGGAGCCATCTTTTTGATTCACGGTGATGTAGAGCAGTGAGCTGAGTTCTCGGTTGCCAGCAGGACCCTTGGAGTTTGGCCAGGAGGAAGCACTCCCACCCTCGCAGCAGGTCCTGGATGCAGGATGAACCCAGCAGAGAGAGGTGGGCACAGCTGCACACACTGGATGGGGAGAGGCAGGTGGGTAGCAAGCACAGGCTGTCAAAGCTTGGTAGTAAAAGCCTTGTTCAATAAGCTAGTTGTGTGTTACATATTCCTAAAGAACAGCCACTTTTTTGCTTTTGCTGTGCCTTCCCTTTGCAGTCCAGTGTCACAGGCATGACTTGCTGGCTCTGTGGTCCTGGAGGAGCCCTCTTCTTTCCATAGTGGACCACTCTCAGATGCACCTCATCATCACTGGGAATGTCTTTCCGTGATCCTAAAAACATTAGTTTCACTGGTAGAAGAGGATCTGCTTTGAAAGACATTTATTTCTTTAACGGATGCTCCTCTTTGTGGAATATTCCACTCTTAATACTCTGTTTTTGGTTTTCTAATATTTAACTGCAATCTAAGTGAGTTGCCCCTGCTCTTGTGTTGTCTCCCAGTATGCCATACTTCCTCTCATGGATATTGACCTGCATTAAGTGAAAGCAGTCCTTTTATTAATACCCAGTATCTTGACTATTTGCTATTTCAATTGCATTAGCCCCTAGAAGGACCTCTCTGAAGTACGTACTGTATAAACAAATGGGTAGGGAGTTTGTTCATTTTCAAAACAAAATGCATCCTTAGATCTAGACCTGGATGACTGATGAGCAAAATAATGTTGTGACTATGGCTTGATTAGACCTTAGGATTTAAAATAAATGAATCCGGTTTAGTGATGCTTACACAGGTTTTGTGCCTACTCCTCAGTAGCCATGACATAGTGGAACTTGATTAAAGGAACATGGATTTCAAAATCATGTTCGTACACATGTTCACTCAAACTGAATTTGAAATGTTTAAATATGCCTGTCTGCTTTGCCTTCATGCTAATCAATTGCAGAGGTGAACTGGCATATTACCCGTTAGCTAGCCAATTAGGCAGCACAGCTCACAAATTCTAAGTAAAATATTGGGCAAGATAGCTGCCCGTCACATTTGAAAAATAGATTTGAGGAGTTAATGGTCTGTTCCCAGATTTGTTATGAGCAAAAAATTGGCCTAAATTTATGGAATCACTTATTCACTGTGAACAATTTTCCCATTTCTTCTCATTCAAAACACAAGATAGTTAAATACATGCCATTATCCTCACTTTTCTAGATTCATAGATCTTAAGGCCAAGGGGGTAATTAAGATCATCTAGGTTGACCTCCAGCTTAATACAGGCTAAAAACTCTGTTCTGATTATTTCTGCATGGAGACCATAATTTCTGCTTGAGCAATAACACATCTTTTAAAAAGACAGCTAATTATGATTTGAAAACATCATGTGTTACAGAGTCCAGTACTTCCCTTTAAACTGTTTGGATAATTACCCTTGTTGCTAACATTTTTGTCTTGCTTCTAATCTGAATTTGTCCTGCTTCAGCTTTCCCATAATAACATGGGATGTTATTATGCCTTTACACCACCAGATTACAGATCCATCTGCTGTCAGAAATCCCTTTAATAATGCTGTTTGTAAGTAAGGATCAAGTCACCTTTTATCTTCTCTTGAATAAGCTGGAAACATTAAGCTTTGTTGATCTTTTACTATACAGCCAGGCTGTCCCATCTCAGATTATTCTGGCAGCTTCTGTCTGAACTTTTTCTGGTTTTTGCTTTTATAACAAGCAAAATTTCCTTAAAATTGCTGACACCCATAGCCGGCAATTTCCAGCTTGGGAACTGCATCCAGCCTCACATGGCTTGCATGAATTAGGCATTAATTCAGCAAGAAGAGTGCATTGGGCACAGAGCTGAAACTTGCCAGTTGCTTGAGGGCTATGATGGTGTCTTGAGTGTCTCTATTATATTCAAAGAAGCTGAAGTACAAGTCAGCAACATAGAAAAGCATCATAGTTTAAAAGCCCAGTTTCATGAAGTTGAAAATCATTAAAAGCCAAATCATCCTCAAGAAAGAATTTAAAATGCGAGACATCCCAGCAGTATGTGTAGTTTTGTTTCTCTGCATCTAAAAAAGGGTATAGGAGAAGTAGAAAGGTTCAGAGGAGGATAAGAAGAGTGATCATAGATATGGTGAAAATAATTTCATTCAAGGAGTCATTAAATAGACTAGGCTTCTTCAGTCTGGAAAGGAGTTGATTGAGGAAGGGAGGGAAGGTGGCAAAATACCATTGAAAATGATGCAGAGAAGGTGCATGGCAATGACTGAGTGCAATGAAGAGGAGGCATAGAATGAAAAGACAGAATGAGCCAAGAGAGACACTTCTTTATCTGTCCTCTAATCAAACTCGGGTGTTTCCTGTCGTGTGGGATGTGTGGCTGCCGAAAGTCTATGCAGAATCCAAAAGCGACTGGGGAAAGGAATGGAAGAAAGATCCAGCAAGCCCTGTGGGATGCAAAAGCCCCCACTGCCAGCTCAGAGCACTCTGGGGGGCACACAGGGGCTGGGGAGGGACAGAGGGGAAGTACAAGGAGGTGCTGGCTGTGTTTGTGCTGCTTGTTTTTTTGTACTCCTGTCAAGCTGGCTGCTGCTGGAGGATCACTGGATGAGCTTTTGATGGCACCCCATCCAGCTACTCTCCTGGTCTTGAAATGGGAAGTGTAATTGGGAATTTTATACCATCCGCTTATTACATGCCCCAGAGCCACACAGCTGCCCAAGTAAGAGAAAAAAGTTGTGCTGGTGAAAAGAACCAGGCTGGCTTGAAATAGGCAAATGTAGCTGAATACAAATGCATACACACACAGAGGAAAAAGAGATAGTAATGAATATAAATTAGGAGGGTGGAAAACCAGAAAATGACTTAGTGAAGTGACAGGACACAAGGAAAAAACCCAAGGCAAGAGAGAAAATGGCAATAAAACAAAGTTTTTAGTATGTCTTTTAATACAAAAAAATCCTAACAATGATACTAGTCAGTAAAAACATGTTTTTAATGTAGAAATGGCAAATAGTGTCAATATATCTTGTTGTTCCAAGCGTTTTTTTGAAAAGTCTGCATGAAGAATTCACCAAGGGTGAAGAGGAAATCTGTTCCCTTCCAACAGTAACTTGGCAATATGCGAAGCAAGAGCTAATAAACTGGCTGTTTTTAACCAGCAGATCTGGATGCAGCAAGAGCTTTAAAGAGCTGGATGAGGAGATATGTGGGCTATTAAAGTTGATAAATCATGGGAACTCTAGAGAGACTTGCTTGCCTAAAGAAACAGAAGATACAGATATTGGTAATTATAGGCATATCAGCCTGACATAGACTGTGAGCCTGAGCAAAATAATGCAGTTTCATTAACAACAAGGTAAAAAAAGGACTATATTTAACAGTAATCAGTTTAGGCTTAAGGGAAACAAATTGTCCCATACCAGCATGGTACCACATATGTTTCTTTGGTGGCAGAGGTGTTGGAGGTAATGTATTCAGATTTCCCTAATTTATTTGTTATGATAATGAAATTTTTTTTATTAAGAATTATTCAAAATAACATCTTATATTAAATGGGATTAAAAATATATTAACAGAATAGGCCCAAAACTTGCTATTAAGTACAGGACCATTTTGGAGGTCTCTATTCTGTTGGAAGGATGACACAATAGGGCATAAACAATCCAGGAATACATTGATGGTAACTTCCTTCAAGTGATAGAGGAATCAACAAGGAGAGGTTCTATGCTGGACGTTGTTCTCACCAAGAAGAAGGGGCTGGTGGGGAATGTGAAGCTCAAGGACTGCCTTGGCTGCAGTGAACATTAAATTGTGGAGTTCAAGACCCTTTGGGCAGTGAGGAGGGCTCACAGCAAGCTCACTACCCTGAACTTCAGGAGAGCAAACTTTGGCCTCTTCAGGGTTCTGCTTGGCAGAGGACTATGGGATAAAGACCTGGAGGGAAGTGGGGTCCAAGGAAGATAGTTAATTCAATGATCACCTCCTCCAAGCTCAGGAGCAATGTATCCCAACAAAGAGGAAGCCAGGCAAAAATTCCAAGAGGCCTACATGAATGAACAAAGAGCTCCTAGACAATATCAAACAGAAAAAGGAAGCCTAGAGAGGCCTTCCAGAGGGAAATGGGGGACCTGGTCACTCAGGATATAGAGAAAGCTGAGGTACTTAACAACTTTTTGGCCTCAGTCTTCACAGGCCAGAGCTCTAGTCACACTGCCCAAGTTGCAGAAGGCAAAGACAGAGACTAGGAGAAATAAGAACTGTCCACTGTAGAAGATCAGGTTCAAAACCATATGAGGAACCTGAAGGTGCAAGAATCCATCGGACCTGATGAGATACATACATGGGTCCTGAGGGAACTGGTGGATGAAGTTGCTAAGCCACTATCCATCATATTTGAGAAGCTATGGCAGTTCAATGAAGTTCTTACCAACCAGAAAAGGGGAAACAACCCCCATTTCCAAAGAGGAAAGAAAGAAAGGAAGACTGGGGGAACTACAGGCCGATTGGTCTCAGCTCTATGCCCAACAAGATCATGGAGTAGATCCTCCTGGAAACTATGGTAAGGCACATGGAAAATAAGGAGGTGATTTATGACAGCCAACATAGCTTAACTAACACACCAATAAAACACCAATAAAAAACAAATACACCAAAAACAATACACCAAAGAAACACCAATATAAATTTGGTGGCTTTCTATGATAGGGCTACAGCTTTGGTGGATCAGAGAAGAGCATCTACCTGGACTTGTACAAAGCACTTGACCCTGTCTTGCACAACACCCTCTTCTCTAAACTGGAGAGACATAGATTAGACAGATGGACCACTTGGTGAATAAGGAATTGACTAGATGGTTGCACTCAAAGAGTGGCAGTCCACAACTCAATGTCCAAGCAGATATGAGTGATGAGTAATGTTCTTCAGGGGTTGGTATTGAGACTTTTTGATATTAAACATCTTGGGATTGAACAACACATGGATGTTGGAATTGTCATCAGCAAAAATGCCAATGACACCAAGCTATATGATGCAGTTGACATGCTGGAGGGAAGGGATGCCATCCAGAGGGACCTGGACAGGTTTGAGAGGTGGACCTGGGAAAACTTCATGGAGTCAAACAAGGCCAAGTGCAAGGACCTGCATGTGGATCTGGGCAATCCAAAGCACAAATACAGGCTAGGTGGAAAATGGATTGAGAGCAGCCTTGAGGAGAAGGACTTAGGGGTGTTGGTAGATGAGAAGTTCAACATGACCTGGCAATGTGTGCTTGCAGTCCAGAAAGCCAACCTCATCCTGGGCTGCATCAAAAGAACCATGGCCAGCAAGTTAAGGGAAGTGATTCTACCCCTCTACTATGCTCTTGTGAGACCCCACTGTGCTCCAGTACAGACAAAAGTGAAGTGATACTTGCAGGGAGAAGACAAGTAGTCTGCAGTTACAGAAAGGGGGATGCTGCCTTGGGTATCAGCAACCCCAGAAAGGACTTGACCAAAGCCTGTAGAGCGTCACCAAGAACAGAAAGGCTGCTCACCTCTTAATAAGATCCAACAGTTTGGAGCTGAAGCTAAAAAGCTCCATTTTGAGAAAAGATTCACTCTTTTTAACAGGAGTTCCTGGACATCTCACTGCTTCACAAGGCTGCTAGCAGAATCTATATCACTGTAAATGTTTTCTTCAAGACAGCATATAAAGGTCTTTTATACAGGAGGTTAAAACAGAACATCAATTTTCACCTTTTCCAGTAAATGGACTTAAAAAAATTAAATATGCCCCCATATGCCTATTACTCTTTTCATGCTCATTTACAGGCCTTCTAGAAGTAGCCTTCAGGAGACCAAATTGTCCCACTGATCCCTTCTGCATATCTAACCAACATATTTACAAGCAAGCCTCTGAAACAGGCACAGTATTACTGTGATAGTTTCACTGACTTTAAAAAGATGATTCCTCTGCATCCTTGATATATCCTTGTGTCCCCCCTGAGCTGTACTATTGTATGGTATGCTCATCTGCATGTCCAGGCTGATCATCTCCAC
>BJBW01002151.1:0-20487 GCA_004320125.1 Scolopax mira | reverse complement strand
TAAGTCAGTTGTCTCCCTCACTACTTTGTAGTCTCTTATTTTTAGGCTCAGACAAAAATGTCATTGATGATTTTTATATTTTTTTTCAGATAAAAGTATTAAATTCATCTAGCTTGCAGAATGATAGTAAGCAGAGACCTTTATTGTCCAGCCTAATTCCTGACTGTTTAGGAAGACTCTCTGACTTCGATAGGATCTGGATTAAGATTTGACCAAGCAAATGATGTTAGGATTAGGATTACAATTTTGTAATTACTTTACTTTTCCTGTTTGGACTACTAGACAACATTTCTGTCTCAGTTATTTCTGTAACGGCACTAAGAGACAAAGCCAGTATTCAATTAAGTCAAAGAACGAAAGGCAGAAGAAATGATCTTCAGTGGTTCAGGATTGTTTTTTTCTGCAGAATCACACAAAGTGCCTGTTTGTTGTGTGTGCATTTGCCAAGCCGAGAAGTTATAGACAATATTGATTTGGGCTCCCAGCTCTTTGGAAGCAGGCACTGGGTGGAGGCCAAGAAGGCTGAAGTCTAAATGCAAAGGCAGTCGTCCTCAATAGGCCGTTCTTCCAGAGAGGGGGGCCCTTCTTTTCAGTGTTTGCACCTGTGGGTGTTGTGTGTGTGCGCGTACGGAGCTAACAGGAGGCAGCATTGTCCGGAGACCACAGAAGGAGAACCAAGGGAAGGACACTCCACGCTAGTCCGTGGTTTCAGGCTCTCCTGCTGGGGTGGCAGGCAGTCTGTGTGAACTTGTCTCTTGCCTGGATTTAAGCGCTGTGAAATGGGGATAAAATGACGCATGACATGTTGAAAGTGGTTGAGGGCTTTAGATGAAAGCTGAAAAGAAAACAAGTACTAAGTTTCAATATGAAATTTCATAAATCCTTTTCCTGAATTTTGATAGATATTAGGTTTTTTTTATCACTTCATGATTGCGTAAACTGGGGACTGATATCTTCTTTCTCCAACCATGAGACGACTTAATCCAATTTAATTTGATTTTTGTTTTTTCAGGTAAGCCCTACAAGATTCCACAATAATTGCTTGACAGTGGCTTCACACAGGTAAGAAGAAATACAACTTTGCCAGTCCTTCTGGGCAGAGTCCTTGGGCTAGGTGTGGAAGATGAAATCTCCATAAGTATACTGTTTTCTGCCATTTGAAATGTTTCTGCTGTGTTTTTTTCCTGCTGGGGGGAGTTTGATGACAGATCTGACATTTCTTTATCATGAAACCGATTGAAAGATGTGAATTTGAATTCTCTTCTCCACTTTTATAAACAATACAATTTATATAATTAAATTTATAAAGCTTGGGACAGTATCTGTTTTTTTATGGCCTGGAAATGTGGAAAATGTCTGCCAAAGAAGAGCAAAAGAACTCCCAGAAATCAGTATAATAAGAATGGCCCCGCACAGCCAGCCTGCAAGAAAAATGTGATGGTTGACAAATGCTTTGCCTCCTGCAGTCCTTTGGGTCCTTGGCTAACCTCAAATGTGCATCAGTTAAAGCCCCATGTGCACGGCAGGATTTTGCTCACATCGGCATTGTCTGACCTCTCCATTTCTGCTGAATATCTGTGTCACCTTCTGGTTGCTCTGTCTGTAAAATAATCCTCCTTAAATTATTTAGATATAAATTCCACCTTCCCCTTGGCTGGTGTTCTAATTCTGGTGAATGAAATGACCTCAATTAGAAATTCTTGCTTAAACATATAACATCACTGAGAGGGTTGCAGTTTGTCTTGTCCATTCTTGCTTTTCTTCAAGCTCCATTTTATATGTTTTTTCTTGTCTGTAACTCATTAATTCCTGTCATTACCTTCCTTTAAAACAAAACTTACTAGAAGGTAATTATTCAGTTTGCAAAAAGGAATTAAAAAATGCCGTACTTAAGGTTAAATTTTTCCTTTTTATATCTTTGAGGGGATACTATATTCTCTAACTACATAATCATAGAAAACCAGGCCACATATGTGCATGTTTCACATCAACATAAGATTTTTTTTATTTTTTATTTTTAATTAGAAAAACTTTAATTTATGGCAGCAAAAGGGAGATCAGGATTATGGCTGTTCATTTGTGATTTGGAGCCTTATATTGTTGCTCAGGTTGCTATTTTAGTTAAGATGTATAGCATTTGTATGCATCTTAACCACTATGTTCTAGTATCATTTCCAAATATGTTTCGCACTTTTTTCTTATATCAAAATCAGTAATAATGTGGCTCTAAAAGTAGTTGTTTTCTGACAGAGAGGGACTTCAGCTTTACCAATTCTTGCAAAGAAACTTGAATTTCTCCCGAACATCCACTTACCTACAAATTTGGTTTTATTTCTTAGAAACAATCTGGTACTTAGTTTGAAATTTAATTCTGTGGCCATCAAAATTTTTATCATACTTTTTTTTAAATTCACCCATAGTTAGCTTCTGGTGCTTCCTCATTCATTCTGTGTTATCCCTGAGAAAACCAGGACTGATGGTATTGAACTTTCACCTTAAAGTGGCCCAAGGCTCTCTCTATCAGGACAGGTTTTCAAGGTCATCCCTGGCTGTCATGTCCACGTGATTTGAAGTTTATTGGGAATCCAGCTCAATTTTTACCTCATCTTTCCAAAAGCAATTTATTTTGTGGAGAAAACCCACATCTGTCTGACATGATTTGCCTTTCAAAAAAACTCTTCTGACTCATGATTAATAAATAATTCTCTCAGAATGTGCAGTTTATGGTCCAAGTGTTTGATCCCTAATCTCCAATATTAACTGTGGATTAACTCATACTTGCCTGGCATTTTGTATCTGTATCCTACACAAGAGTCTCTTTTGCATTCTTTCATTAATCTCAGTAATCTCCCATTCGCACTCATTAGTGCCCATGCATCTTCCAGAGGTTTATTTTTAATATATTTTCCTAATGAATTCAGAGGCAAGGAAAACACTTAGTTCTTCTGTCACTTTTATTTTCCCAAGAGCTCTATTTATTGACCCATTATTTTTCTGTAGTTTTCATTCCTCCACTATATTGATGGCATTTCCTTTTTAAAAATGTTTCCATGCTTTCTTCTTGTTGTTTTTTTCCTCTTTTTGTTCTTCATGTCCTAATGTTACTTATGTTTCTTCCCATAAGTTCCTAAAATTGCTGTACTGTTTTTTTTTCCATACCCGCAGTTACACCATGGTTTCTTTACTGGAATACTCTAAGTATGGCCAAATTCCACCCTGATAGTATTTGTTGGATTTGGCAGATGAAAACCAAACAAGCCACATCCGGCATCGGTTTCATATGCAGATAGATTGCAAAATTAATCTTATATTTACTTCAAATATTTACTGACGTCAAAAGACACCTATATTTCTTCTTCTTCCTCCCTTCCTGTCCCCTTTCCCCATACATTTTTTCTACCATACATAGCTGCAGGCTGCCACCCAGACGGTGTCACTGGCAGTGTCAGTGACATCTGGTTCCAGCCACCCTCTTGCTGCTAACACCAATTACACCTCCAGCACTCACGCTGAAGGTTGCTAGATGAGCATGGAGAGATGTTGCCTTCCCCACGAGGTGCTGGATAGAAGGAGGAAAAAAATAAAAAGAGAAGATTGGACACAGACCTGTTTGGATCTGCAAAGGCAAGCAACATATTTTCTGCTTCTGGAAGATGTTTATGCTACAGATTTTTTTTTTTTCTGCATCATCTGGCATCTCAGTGAAAATCTTACTAATGTAGAATCTAATGTGAAAAGGGAGTTGGTTAAGAAAAGTTGTTACGGTAAAATCCAGAAAAACAAAAAGAAGTATTTCAGGAAAAAGGAGAAGAGCTCCATTTTAAACTCAGTCAAATGAACATGACTTTGCTCTATCTTGTAAAACAATGTCTCTGCTATTCTAGCAAGTATGCAGGAAGAGAGCTGGTGGGAGAAGAGATTTATGTGGAAAAGTATACTCTATGGCCAAAGGGTAGGCTTTCTCACTGACAAAAATCTTAGGAAATCAACTGAGATTATATGAACCCAGCTGCCTGCAGCCTGTTGGATATAACTATCAGAGAGGTACCTGGTGGGTTTTTTAATCCGTGTAATTTATTATGCAGATAATTGTAGAGAAACCAGAAGTGGTGGTTGGATACACAAGCACTGAGTACCTTGCTGTTCCCCACTGATGGTTACTATGGCTTGTAAGACTGAGATCTCTTCACTGGCAACAGCATTGTCTGACAGATTTTGCTGCCTATGTGAGAGCAGGAGAGACAAACTAGATCAGGCTAGTTACACCTGCTGCCAGTTTTGGTGTATTTATCATTTTATCACTTTCATTAGCAACAGAGTTTAGAGACTCTCATTGCAGCCTGGACCCCCACCATGCTATGTGCTGTGCAAGGACAAAACAAAAAGCTAGTCCTTACCCTGAATACTTTATTTTTCTTAAGATAAAAAACCATCCAGGGAGCAGAATGTGATAAAGGAACAATAGTTGTAAGAACAATAGTAAAGCTTCGGGGTTA
Source organism: Scolopax mira (assembly GCA_004320125.1). Lineage (NCBI taxonomy): Eukaryota > Metazoa > Chordata > Aves > Charadriiformes > Scolopacidae > Scolopax > Scolopax mira. The sequence goes on along the minus strand of BJBW01002151.1, from coordinate 15,991 downwards.
CGAGCTTGGGATATGGGTCTCTGCAGCAGTAGCCTTATGAAAGGCTGAGGGCAGGAGTGCTTTAGTCCAGTCAAAGCCAGAGAAATGGATGTTGCACCAAAAGAGATGTGAGATGATGAGAGAAAAGGGTAAGATTCTCACTGAGTAATTGCCTCATATTCTGTAAAATAAATGATGCAGAAAGAAGAGAGGGTGGTAGCAATGGCAGAGCCTTGAAGCCCCAAAAGCTGAAGGAAGGACACAGAGGACCTCCCAGTTGAAGGGATAGGAATGAAACACGTAGGGGAGGCAGAAAGAGTGTGGTTGCCTGCATTGAGAGTGGTGGAAAGGCCAAGATAAAGGAGGAGGAGGAGGGTGGAGTCCTGCAGTCTGATTTAGAACAGATCATTGAGGACTTGCCTGTAAATCCCCTGCCAACTCCTGTCCCTAGTGGGATCTGAACACCAAAAATACATAATTTCCATGTCCTCAGTTCCCATGTGTGAAGCAAAAAAGGCTATTCACAGCCAGGTAGAATAAGCAAACATCTGCAGAGAAAGCAGCATCCCTGACTGAGAGCTATGACTGCAGGAAAGAATAAAAGGAGGTATGAGAAGCAGATTACTCCCAGCTGCCCAGTGCAGGAAAGAGGGAGCCATAAGGAAGAGCTCTTCCAGAAGCCAAGGGCAGCAGCAGTTATTGGAAGAGGAAGTGGTGAGAGTCCAGGCGTGATGCTGAGGTCACCAAAAGCACATGGAAGAAGAAAAATGAGGAAAACAATTGAAAAGCCAATAACATCATTGTCAAGGGAGCTGCTGAATTCCACCAATAGATCAAAAACATCAGGATGAGAAGAGAGAGGAAATGGCAAAACAAAAGATAAAGAGCAGGATCATGCTGACACATCCCCGCGTATACGTGGACAGCAGTTCCTGGTTCCTGTGCTGAGTCCAACAATATCATTTTGCTGTCTCCTCCAAGGAGACCAGGCAGAGCAGGTTCTGGACAAAGACATTGGCTGGGACAGAAACCATAGAGCTGGTGTCCAACCAAAAGCTTGGTTCTGCTGTGGTCTTCTCCTCTGCTAATCAGCTACCTCTGCCCCAAAGAACACACCTTTTCTAGCTTTGTGCTTTCTAAAGCTCATTCTACATTTTTCCACTGATTGCTAGTGACACAAGCGTAGTGGCATTTATATCCAGTTTTGTTTCTTTTCTCTGTTTCCTCACATTTGGATTTATACCACTGCTTTGTGGTGCGTGAGATGGGGAGAGCCTTTACATAATATATAGCAGATGATGTTTATTAAAAAAACGAGGGGGAAAACGGAGAAGTGAATGATTTGGTACACCAACTCAATAAGCCAAAACATATTTTACAAAAAAACATCGGCAGTCGTGTAGTATAATATCACACATCGAGTGAAATTCGTGGCTGTGAATAAGTTAGTGCAGTACCTTGACAGATAAAAAGATTAATGAAATCTTCCCTCTCTGCTCACAGAAAAAATGGTTCTCACAGACTCCCTTAAATCTCTTGTCATTGCCAAGCTCCCATTTTCCTTCTCCATGAACTCAAAAGCCGGGGATGAAAAGGCATAGAGAATTTTTGCCAACCTCTAGCTTCATATTTTCTGGCATTGACATTTAATTATCTCTGCAGGCATGTGGCAGGCAAGTCTGTTGCCATACATTTTTTATATAGAGAGGATGAAATTTCATGTGGTGATTAGAAGGTGGTACCTGAGATAGGGTGAGGAGGTTCATTGGCTTTTAAAATGATTGTCTGTGTATCAGCAAAAATGTGTAGGGCACTTTACACATGAAATAAGAAAATTTAGCTCATAGTGGGAGCTAAATATCACAAGCCCCAACCCTGCATCAATTTACATATGCACTCAACTTAACCTGTGTGTGCTGCTGGAGGGGACTGGGAAACCATTGGGCTTAATCCAGTAAGCCCCACGTGGATGTTCAAAGACAGTTGAGATGCCCTCGGATGAGGTGCAGGGCTGCAGCTAGTGGCCTGGAGGTGCCCAGGGTCCCCAGGCACTGCTCCACTGGCCCACAGCTTGCCCATGTCTTGGGAAATGGAGGGCACCTTCAGCAGCACCAGAAAGGACCCTGTTCCCGGGTGGCTTTGGAATTCTCCTTGAGTGGTGCTGAGCCCCCAGTGAGGTCAGAGATTTTAGATGCGTTCGAGGTGCCTGGGCCAGGCAATAGTTGGACAGCCAGCAGGGGACTGAGCTGGAGAAGAGGGTCAGGCTTTGCTCTGGCACTGCTTTCCCTTCCAGGCTGCTTTGTTAACACAGGGAACAATGATGGCGAGGACTGAAAAAGGAACTTGACACCCATTGCTTTCCCTTAGATGGGACCCAGCTGCAGCCCGGGGGGCTGTTTTGTCTACATTCTTGCTGGATATATTTTCCTAAACTGCTCAGTGCAACTGCTAGGTGCCCTGAGTTGTTTAAACCCTGCTTTCCTTCACAGGTGCCCTTTTAGCAACCCTATGGATTGGCAATTGGTTTTCCTTTGCTTTTTTCCCCTATGTGAGAATAAAAATTGGAGTATTGAACAGTTAATTTTCATATTTACATGACAGATGCATGCTGGCAGAATGAGTAGCTACACACCTTAAACAGTCCTTCTTGAGCACTTTCTGTACGTCTTCTGAGGTCCAGCCCCTAATCTCTGTCCTGTCACATCTTTCTCTACACAGGTGAAAAGGTGCCTCTTGTGAGAATTGGTGCATTTACCCAGAAGATCAGGCTGATGAATGAGCGTGTGGTTACCTCAAAGCAGCATCTGTAGTTATTATGAATGTCACACAGAGACAAATAGGTATGCTTTGGCAAACAAAACACAAAAAGGGATTTTTTTTTATGTTATTTTTTTATTTTAAGGGTTTTGAAGTTAAAAAGTCATTTTGCTTCATCTGAATGCCCTTCACAGGTAGTTTTTTTTTTTCTTCCTTTTTTTTCTTTTCCCCTTTGGAGGAAAAAAAAAGCAAAAGAAAAGATGTAAAAATGTAAAATGATATATTTTTCCCTCATGGAGCAAACCAGAACTGAGCATTTTTAAACAATTCCCCTAACTCACATGGTTCTTTACAACAAGCAAAGAGTGTAAAAACGCTTACGAGCCTCTTGCCTAGACAAATATAAAGCAGTGAGCCTAAACTTTCCAGCTGGGTGGGTTGTGCTGTTATTTTGGTGTCAGGGTGGGCTTGATGCCAGAGCCGTTTCTCTTCTGACCGGATCTCCTGCCCATGCACCATACAGGCTATTGCTGTGAATCCCACCCACTGGTCAATGTATTGCACAGGTCATTTGCAGGACGTGCTGCTTGGGGACAGTGCGCAGTCCCCAACCCTGGCAGATTAAGTGAACAGCTGTCAGGAGGGCTGTAGTTTTAGCATATGATGAGGCTTGATGGGCTTGATGGCTCACAGGGTTCCTTCAACCATATGGTTGTGTGAGCTATCCATGATGTTCCTGCTGTTCCTGGGGAGCTGCCAGAAGGTGGCTATCACCAGGGCAATTAATGCTGCTCTTTGGTCGCCATCACCCTCATTCTGAGAAGTGGGCAGGCAGCAGTGCACTGTCTGCTGTAGCTGCTCTGACAGATGCTGAGACAGCTCCTCCTTGGTCATTCCCAAGAGAAGAGGCACCTGGAGCAGGCAGCGAAGCAGGTAAATAGTTTTGGTGGCCTGTATATGAGTGGTCTATATATGAGCTGTGCATTTGGTACTCCAGATATAAATGTTTTCGCACCTCTCCAGGTGTCACACTGAGGTGCAAGTAAGAGAAATGCAGAAAAATAACAGTGGAAAAGACCCCAAACAGTGAGACTTTTGGAGGAAGACAGGTTTTGGTAGTGGATATTGAGGTTTTCTTGCCATTACCCTAAAGAGTTGGCTGAATAATTAGGCAGCAGGGAAGCTGCTCCAGAGGCAGGAGGAGACTGGACAGATGGCATGAACCTAGGGTGGGCAGCAGCATCCAAGAGTGCTTCTGGAGAAGCAGAAGGGGAAAGCATTGAGGAGGAATGGGGCAGAGGTATAGGGAAAGGCAGAGCCAATGGGAACCAAAGAAAGCTTTGGAATGTGATATAGTAAAGAAAGAAAGGTGGTGCATAAGGTCCAGGTCTGAAAAGGAGAAGGAAAGGTTAAAATGGCGGGAAAGGAGGTTAGCCATTATACTGGATTATATGTGTGGTGGTTTGGGGAAGGATTATATTACTCTGTGGGGATGAGGGTGAGGTGACAGAAACAGCCCAGCAAGTGTGTGGCCCAGTATGAATTGTAAGCTGTGAGCTGTGTCCCTGGCTTTTAATCACTCTGAGAAACATCTGGCTAGAATTAGTGTGTTCATGGCCAGAGCAGCTTCATTAGCTGCCCCTTCAGGGTGGACGAGCCAGTGGGCTGGCAGTGGCTGGTATTCAGGGAGAGGCAGGGGTAGCAACTGAAACAAGTAACTTGAAGCAAAGTCCTCCCTCAGGACCTCCAAGCAGCACTTTGGAGGACCTTCCTTCTCTGCATGGACCACAGGGGCAGGCCAGGAAGACTCGCCTCCTGCCCCCAGCATCACAACAACACAGTCCCAGGCTGGTTGGAGGGCAGGAAGGCAGGGTGCCCCACACCACCCTACCCCATCCCGCCTGTGTCAGTCCTTGAAGCCCTTGCCCCATCAGCACAAGTGGCTGAAAGTCTTGGTCCCCTCACAGTTTTATTCACCCACATGGTTTGCAGAGAAAGGGCAACACAAGTGTTATTATTAGCACATTGGCCGACCCTGGCTTGATTTGAGCAGCACTCAAATTTGCAGGGCCCGAGTGCATGCTGTGGTGGCCAGTAAATGGTTTCCATATACTATTCATGTTCATATTGTTCTTCTGACAGGTGATACCTTTTTTCCATTGAAATGGTATCCTCCCATTGGCAGGCTGCGGGTCAGTGAGGGGGAGACATGGTCTGTTACAGTTAATTCTCTAATTGCCATCTAACTGCTGACAGAAAGCATTTGCGAAGCTTCTTAAGCAGCCTAATGATTTTACATGGTGTAAAACCTAGAGGAGCTCTCAGCCTTTCCAGCTCTGTTGGTGCGTTAACATGTCATGTAATGAAACTATTCAACCGAGATTAGAGGAGAGCTGTAGGGGCAGGCGTGGGGAATTGGTTAGAGTCACAACTGTGTCTTCCTGACACTTGTATTGCCAGGGCCACAGAAACAGGCAGAGTGGAGCATGAAATGAGTACATTGCTGATAATTTATTAAAAAACCCAAATTGATATTAATCCATCTAACAGAGAGCATACAATTCCACTCCAAAAGCCAGCTATTGCAACACTACCCTCAAACTTCTATAAAGCACTTTTTAGCCAAAGATTTCGAAGAATGTCTTGGTCTGGGCATTGTAATTCTCAGTTTGCAGATGGGAGTCAGGAGCTCAAGGATGGCAAGGTTTGATTGTCCACTGCCTGAGAGCAAAGGTGAGCCTTCAGCAGGAGTTTTGAGTGCTAGTTCACTGCTGTAACTCAGAGGCTACACTGCCTCACCTGCCAAATGGGCAACAAATCATCTACTTTAAAGCACCCCTATTCCATTATGTCCTTTCATTTTGGACAGCATTTCTGTACTCAAAAATGCCTGTAGCTCAATAAATTGCAGTGGAATTGGATGGCAATTTCTATTCCATGACAGAAGCTCCCCCATGCCTCGTTATTAATAGTTCTCAATTGTTGAACTTAAGTCAACAAAATTGCAATTGTTTTTCCCCTAATCTTCCAGCCAAGGCAGGGAGTATTTACGCAAATATTGCTCAGAATACTTGAGAAAATGTTTGTTTGTGGCTTTAAGTAAAGGACTGCAAATTTCCAGCAGAGCCCCCCACGGGTTATTTCACAGTCCTGTGCTTAGGGAACTCAGCCATGGTAGAGGAGAGCAGCCTTCTGCGACCCTTGCCAGTGCCAGGCGGCTTGTGCCCCTGCCAGTAGCTCCCAGTAGATTCAAGGGACTGTATTTGTAAGGGCCACTAAAAATTCACGTGAGTTTCAGAATTTGCCCTGAAAAATCTGGTAGGGAAAACCCATCAGAGAGTGGAGTGCTTTCTCAGTGCTCTGAACAGAAGAAATTATCTTTCTTTTGTTCTTTCCTTCCTTCATTCCTTCATTTCCTTCCTTCTCTCCTGCCTTCCCATCCTCCCTGGCTTGCTTTCTCTTCCTTCTCTTCTTTCTCTCTTCTTCAACACAGATAATTGAAAATCTGTCATTCTGAAATTCCTTTGTCCCTGCAGAAGGCACTGAATAGCGATTCCAAAATAGCCCAGCCTTTTCTTTTAATCCATAATTCATCATCCTAAATTGTTGTTCACTCGCTGCAACCCTGAACAAAATGTCACAGACACAGCATAAAGAAAAGAAATCAAGCAAATGAAAAAGGGACAAAAGAAAAAGCAGCAAACCCCAGGGGTAATTGCAAAGAGAAATAATTTAATCCAAAAGGCTCCTCAGCTCTCATATAGGAAACCTGACTTATGCCACGTGTGTCACCATGTATTAGGGGAATGCAGGACTGGACTTACCCTGATATGTGCTGTAGAGTGACTTAATGGGTAGAATAAAATGGGGACAGAACTGAGAAAGACATGAGAAAATAACTTTGTCTGTACCCTCACAAGCAGGACTCCAGTGAGCAGCCAGGCCTGTCTTTTTCAGGACTTTCTCCATCCTATAGCAGACTGTGATTTGCTCCAGCCAACACCAAGAACTGGCACAAGATGAGCCTGATGGCTCTGCCCTGTTCTTTGTGAAATATGGTAATGGTGAGAGAGTAGGACAGCAAAGTGAGATAGGATCTAGTGGGGATGGTGGGAGTGGCTTCAAACCTCTGAGACCTGTGCCCAGAGTAAAACTCACCAAGCCTCCCCAACATGTGGGGTACCTTGCAGTGCCACACACGCCAACCTGAATGTCACTTTAATATGCAATGCAGCCTGTAATCTGTCTTTAGCTCTAAGAACATTAAGATCTGGCAGTGGTCATCTGGAGCTGGTTCCCCTCCATGGAACTGGTTCCCCTCCATGGAACTGGTTCACCCTGTGAAGCTCCCAGTGTTAGGAGTAGGAGCAGACAGTTTGGACAGGGTTGCAAGAGGAAGAAGGTAGAAAGCCAGTCAAGCAAGAAAGGATCCCGAGAGCTGGAATAATTCCATTAATATGTACAAATCTGATTGCCTGCTCCCATTGACGTCAGTGGGGAATTTTACTATGGCCTTCAGGGGAAACAGGATCAGGCTCACTTTTGGAAAGAGCAGATCAAAACCAGGGGCAAAATGCTTGCACATGTGATTGTGCTGTGATTTGAGTTGTGTTTGTTTTCCTGAGGTGCCCATGCAAGGATGTTGGAGGAATCAGATTAAAAGGGAAGATTTTAAGGTCCTGACAAGAGAAATGGAATGGAGAAAGCCAAGGGGTTAGTAAATGCAGTTATTATCCATTCATCCCACTTATCCCCTTAGGCTTGTGGCATTCAGTTTAGAGTTGTCCTTTAATATGCTGGTGTGAGTTAGTCTTGATGCTCCTGATAATGCCAGCAAAAAAATAATAATATGATAAACATATTCAAAGCCTTTTAAAAGCTTGCTCAGCTGTGCAAAAGAAGGGTTAAGTCCTTGATCCAGCAAGGTGTTTAAACATATGCTCTTATTTTTATGTGTGTGAGTGGTCCCATTGATTTATACTTAAGAATTCTGCTGAAGAGGGGTGTTTGGCCTCTGGTTCAGCAATACAATCACACATGTGCTTCGCTTTTGGCATGAGTAGTCCTGTGACTTTCCTTTGGAAACTCACGTGCTTGGCTGGCTCCAGGCTGAGGGAGAGTCTTCAGGAGGTGGACGGCATTGCGGCACGGCCGGGGTTAGAGGGAAAAAAACATCCCAGATCTGTGTCTCTTGCTCAGTCAGCACCTCTCTCCCCACTGTTTCATCCTGTTTAATTGCTTGTAGCTCTGGGATAAGCTGTAGTGGTGAGAAAGTTTCTCAGAGAAAAAAAAAATTCCCTCAACTTTTTGGCACTTAGAGTTCTGGCCTTCGCCAGACATGGAAAAGAAAAGATGTAGCCAAAAAGTTTAGACTTGAAGATACAATAAAACCTTAGTTTTAATCAGGGAGAGGAGTTTAGGGAAACAGAGAGGAAACAACAATTTGGGTCTCATTCTGCTCCTTCTGGCAAAATACCACCCACTCTGCATGAGCTCATTGGTGTGGCTTTTCTCCAAGCTGATAACACGAGTACGCCTTGCTCACATGCTCAGATAAACCTTGTTTCCAGTTTTGGGGCTAAAAGGGATTTTTCCCTCAAGTCAGCTGTGCCGACTTGGTTTCACCCTCTGCAGGGAGAGGCAGGGTCTGCTCCCCCAGACTGCTGGGGATGGTCTGACAGCCCTTCTCCTGGGGCCTTCGGTGGGAGCAGCTTTTGGTCTTTCACTTGAGCTTCTAGTGGGGCATTGGTGAGTATTGTAGGGTGGGGTGGACCACCCTTCTGCCCTTGGTGCTAGCAGCCCCAAGATGGTCCCTTCCCATCCCATGCCTCTGAAATCCAACTAGAGAATGCATCGTGGGGAGGGAGACCTATTACAAGCAGTAGCTCCTGGTGTGTTGGCAAGTAAGTATCCCAGTAAGGGGATGAAGTGGATAAATGCACAACGTATGGTTTGTCGATTAATTTTGACAGCTGGAATGTCTTCTGACTGGCTGTCAGCACACAACCTCAGCTCCGGTTTCAATGCAGAGTGCAGTCTCGGTGCAGGGAGCACCACTAAGGCTTTGGTGGGAGCTAAGCAGCACAGGCAGCTTGAGCAAACCACACGGAGAAATATCTGAGCACGCTGGGACGCAGGAATGCTGGGGAAAGGATGATGGAGTTGTCTGAGATTCCAGCTCCTTGGGCCTGGCCCAAGACTTTACACTTTGTTTATACAATAGTAATCCCGAGCACTTCACGTGATAGATCCCCAGTGATATATTTCAGGGGAGTTACACTGATTTACACTTCTCGAGGACTTGGCCTATATTTTCCAAAGGATTTTCCAAAATCTGGTAATGAAAAATACCAGAGTGGTCTAATCAGCAGAGGGTTAGGTTACCGCAGTCCACAGGCTGGGGAGTGTGGGGAGCCCCTCTCCCCATCCTCCCTTGGTGAAGCCCTGGGTGCAATCTCTTCCAGCCTACTGGGGGGGTGCAGGATGAGGTCTGTAAGCACCAGGACACAGGGAGTTTATCTGCTGGCTCTCACCCCCTCTGGAAGACTGCCTGTAATGCATTCAGCTCCTCCTTTTAAAAGCTATGGGGCACACCTTGGCAGGCATAAGGTTGAAAAGTCTCGGCACTGATTAACTCCTTCAGCCCCAAACAGCACCCCAGAGATAGTCTTCTGCCTTTGTCTAAAGTCAGCCCTGGGGGTGGCAGGAATGAGCTGACAGTGCACTAGAGCCTTCAAAATCCCATTCCCTCATGAAAGATGAAATAACAATTGGGTGTTGACTTATTCTGAGCATTCCTGCTGCTGTACAGTTCAGAAACAGAGCATTGCCCTTGACAGTGCCTAATAGGGGGAACCGTTTGGCAGGAGATAGGAAGAAGGAGAGCAGTTATGACCAGAGAGGTTAGGAGATGCCTTCTGCACTGCTGGAGCCTCAGATCCATCTCTTTATACAAACAGCCTGAGTAGATCAGCCACAGTCTCCATCCGGCCCAAGGTCCTGTTTCCAGCAGTGGCCCTAAGTGGACTTCATGCATCCCTCATGAGGGACCCTCATCATCCTTCATCTCCTTGTCCAGAGCTTCCCCATGGGGTGCTGTGTTCCTCTGAGTCAAGGACCAGAACAAATGTAGATTGCACCTGAGGATTGCTATCCAGGTGGGAGGAATTTACCCCTGCTGCATTTATGGATCAATGGAGAAAGGGTGTAGGAGGAGAGAAGGGCTGATGAAAACACAGTATACAATCTAAACCAGATTGTTTGTCAGGATTTAGAAGTCTGTGTAAACCATATTATTAATTTCTAAAGAAGGGTTGCAATTTTTCTTTTTTGTTTTCTTTTTTTCCCCTCCTGTCTTCCTGTTACAGGATTGCAAAACTCATTTCCAAAAAGTCTTAGTTCTTTCCTGTTCCTAATAGCAGCAGAAGTGATTTATATGCACACTGGGGGAAGAAGTGTGTCTGAAAGGAAAACCATCCATCCTTTCTTCCACCTGTATCCAAACTTATTCTTTTTTCTTCATCCTTCCCTCAGGGCTCAGACACACCATGGAGTTACTGTGGTTTCTGGAGCTGCCATGGTAACTTGATAGTGAGTCCAGGCCCAAGAGCCCAGCTCTGCGTTGGTCAGAGCAAAAGGTCCCCCTTTTTGTTTCAGGAGCTGGGAAAGGCTGAGATGCTGAGTTAAGAATGCTACCTGACTATAGGCAGTGAGGTTTGGTCTGAAATTCCCTACTCCATTAAAAATTGGTGTTGCAGGTTTTCACCTGGAATTCATTTTAATGATTACACTATTCAACCCCTGGCAAAGTGGAGTTTATAATGGCCTACTTTAGCAGGAGCAATGAGAGGGCAAAATCATTGGATGGGGTTATTTAAGCTTGTTTGTGCTATTTTGCTGTTGGAAATCCGAAAGTCTTCCTTGTGGGCCACAGCCCAGCCTCAGGCTGAAGCGTGGTGGCAGGGCCATGGGTAGCCCCAGTCACCATGGTACAGCTGCTGGAGAGGGAGGCACATACCATGGCTGAACAAGCTCTCCAAAGTCAGTAGCCTTGCCCAAGTGCTCTTCTGTGCAAGCAGTTTCCAAACCAGTACAGAAGAGCTCCCCACTTGCACCATGTCCGTGCTGTGGGAGAAGGGTCAGACAACTAAAAGGAGTTTTGGAGATGAAACGAGTGTCTGGGGAAGGGCTTTGTTGGGCTGGGATACAAGAAGTTAAGAGCAAGTGCTGCCCCTGATTTTGGTGGGAGGATTTTCAGTGCAAGGTTGGCAAGGGTATGTTAATGAGTATCATTAGAATTAGGTAACAACGTGCTTCCATGTAGGGTTGCCTAACTCTCTTGCTGTGCTTTCAAGCTGAACATATGTTTTCAATTATTAATATGATTAATGGGAATGAGGTGACTGGAATCCCAATGAGCTCTATCTTGCCATCACACGCAAATCCCACATTATGGAAATGTTTATGCAGTGTGGAAGTACTTGATTTCCTTCACCAGGAGGGCTCTTAGGAGGTACAGGTGTCTAATCCTTAGCAAGTTTAGAGACCCACAGTTAGAGCCACTTGCTGTAGTAAGTCCCCAGGCTCCTGCCTCTGCAACTCTGGGAGTGCAGGGTATGGAAACTGCAGTGCAGGAGCCAATTCATTCTATCCCAGCTTGGCATGGATTATGGTCAGAAGCCTGAGAAGGGCTGGGAGACATGAAACCTTCCCATCATCATCTGGGACAAACTCCAGGATGTATAAATCTCTGGTGAGACACTCTCACTATTTTGTATGGGCTCTAAACTCCCTTTCCATTCGGGGCGGGTAAATTTTGCTAAGGTGTGCATCGTTTTCCCACTGCCCTATGTCTTTGGGAAGGGAATAAGGTTCATAATTTGGAACAAGAAAAACAGACTTGAAAAAGCTTTTAATGTTTAATTTCTCTCCAGCTACCAGACCCAGACATCATCATTATACTTGGCCCCTTTTCCCCCCATCAGTTAAATCCTGGTCTAATTCCTTCTGACATAAGTATGTGTCATTCACTCAAAATCCGATATCTTATCTCTGGAAATAAGTCATTCAGCCCCTTAATAAACAGGAAAATGTAGGGTAGAAGCAAAATTGTACACAATGAGTGTATTTTCTGAGAATACCTATTCACGATAGAAATGGACAGAGTAACACCCTCCTTCCGATCAACAGAAACAAAGTAGTGCCATGATCATGGGAACTAATGAAGCCAGCCTTTCCTTCAACTCGGGTCTGGTGGTTGAATGAAAGTTGTCATTTAAATTTTCCTAGGGTTTCCAAACTTTTAAATTTGCTGTCTCTTGCAGATTCTGTGGGTTAAAGTGAGGGTAAGTTCATATTATAGTCTTTACCTAGCCACGATACAGATGGAGGCTTTATCCTGTGTCTGGATGTCTATTTTCATTGATTCTGTAAGAAATTAGCTATCTATCTCCAGGTAAGCTTGGAGCTGCTAAAAAGGTTTGGGATTGAAAGGAGATCAGCCAGGCAGAAGGAGAACGATTTCATAAATCATGATTTCCATGGGAAATGTGACTAAAATACAGTGCAAGTGCAGATGGTTTTTACAGTACCAGCAGTGTGTGCACATGTGTGTATGCAGACAGACACACAGCATCAGTTAGCATCAAGAAGCTGTGTGGCTAGATCTCCTTTTCAGTTTTGAAATATTCTATATATATGTACATGTGTCTGTATATACACATATATATAAATGTCATCTTACTGTCTGTTTCTAAGCATATATATGTGTGAATTTTCCTGTCTAAGCATTCTATATATATTTTGACAGAGTATAGAGTATTGTTGAATAGGCTGGTATGTGATTATTTGCCTTACTGAACTTCAGGCATATTCTTTTCAGATTTGCCAAATCAAATAGGTTGCATATTAGGACTCCTGAATTCAGCCACTGAAGAGAAGGGTGTGTGTGTGCGATAGGTGATGTACAGCCATACAAAGGTCACACTCAGGTGAGAGACAGCTATGTAAGATAAAAGCAATAAGACTACCCCAAACATGCACCTATTGCCACAAATGGCTGCCACAACCTGTACGCTACCTGATGGTCCCAAGTCACCTGTTCATTCTCCATCTTTCTGCAAGTAATTTTCCTGTTAGCAAACATGAAAATTCATGTCACAGGAATAATCTGTGAATGGTCACAGGAGGTGTTTCCACATGTGACTGTAGCTCTGGGATCTGTACAAATAAAAATTTGCCTGGTAATATTCTGTGAGTTCCCAGACTGTAAAATACTTACAACTGGATCTGCACTCAACTGCTGTTTTACTTGGGTGAGCTGCAGCAAAGGAGTGTGGAGCATTACCAGTTAACTAATGTCATGTTTGTAGAAAACATTGAATAGGCTCAGCACTGTCATTGCTGCGGGTGTACAATCACACAGAACTTGCCATCAAACAGTAACAATTTTTGGTAATTGCTAAGCACGGCAAGAGGCAGCAATCCTCTATATTCCATTACCCATTCTCCCAGACATCCACTTTTGCTGAGGCAGGGATTTTAGAAACAGAACCTATGTTTAAGGTCAATTGAAGTCTGAAGAGATTCCAATTTTTTTTTTTTTAAAGACACCATTATTCAGCATAATGCACTGCCGTGTGCATCTGGAAAAGGCCAGGCAGGGGGTGAGCTGCTCTCATGCTGGGAGCACGGGTCAGCACCTGGAAGCAGAGCAGCTGCTTTTCGGTTGGGGCAAAACAGGCCCAGACCAGGGACCTTAAATGAAAGCAAACTGCTGTTTGTGGGAGAGCCTGTGCCAGGCTGCGAGCTGCTTTCCGTGTGATGCTCCTCTGGCATCGGCTGGGCTACAGGGGTTATTTATGGCAGGTCACTGCTTTTGTAATGAAAAAGAGAAGCTGCTTTAGCAAAGCCTGCTGAGGTGTCTCAGGCTGACGAGCTTGTTTTTATGGCTGGCAGGGTAGGTCCCAAGAGAGCTCTTCCCCTCCTGCATCCCCAGCTGCCTCCACTCAGGAGACAGCCGTGTGTGAGCTATAGCCAGGCCTGACGAAGAGGGCTGGCTCCCTCATGCTTGTCTTGTTTCTCTCAATGTAGTATGAAGTAAATAAAACAGGGCAGCCTAGGTTTTGATAACAAACATTCATCTGCCCTGGGAGATGGGCACAGTTAAAGGTGAGCGGGAGTCTGCTGTGGGTTGTGCAGTAGCATTAGCTGGCACCTAAACAGGTTGTTGGATTTGTCCTTCTATTCCAGTACCGATATTTTTCTAACATGCTTTCAAAAGCCTCGGTGTCTTTATGACAAATCCTTGCATTTCATTCTAAGCTTCAGATTATTCTGGCAGTTGGACTTTTCTTTGACCTTGCCAGAACCTCAGTTCTTGAAATATCAAAAGAGGACAGAGAAAGGATTTCTAAAGGTAGATCTGAGGATTCAGCCTGGGGAGGCTGCTGCTCCTGAGCCTGCCTTCTCTGCGCTTCATTTACAGCCCTAATTCAGTTCCAGAGTCGATTAGGATGAACTGAATTAAGAGCTCTCTATTTCTGAATGGGAGTGTTTCATTTGCTGCTGATTATGTCAGCACCTAATCCGCTTCCAAAGTTAAATTAATTTAATTCTTCTAAATGTCTCCTTATCAGCAAGCCCTGAATCTATCTTCTATCCCTAAGGTGGCTGGAGAGATACCAAGTTTAAGGAAGTTTGGGGCACCTGATGGCCCTGTGGGAGATGCGAGGCATTGCGGTAACTTCTGAAACTTCCTGTAAAGTTCAACTTCCTGAAAACCCCCTGAAGGCTTCTCTGTGAAAACCCCTGTGTCCGTGTCAGCGGAGGCGTTTGGTGGCTCCAGCGGAGGAGCGAGAGCCAGAAGCCTGTGGGTGCTGGCTCAGGCTCAGCTGTGTCCCTTTGCACGCCTGGAGCATGTTCTTCCAGCTGAAGGCAACGCCACAAACAAACCCACGTTCTTCTGTCTACATTGTTTCCAGCTGCAGTAAATTTTAAGCAGATCAGATACTGTTTAGTGAGGTAAGTTTACCTTTTTTTTTGCTTCTTCTTGCAGGTTTTGGTTTGTAAATAGTACTAAACCTCTGGGTTAGAATATTTTACAATTATGACGTGGCAGATCATCAGCACAAGTAGAACTTTGATGAATCCCAGTAGAGACATAGTGACCTGGGAGCATAAAAAAGACCACAAATTCAGTTTTGAAAGAACTGTGCACATGTTACTAAAACACAGATTTATACGTGTACTAACGTAAAACTGACAATCTTGTATTTGGGTTTTTTAGAGGCAGAATGACACTGAGAATACAGTGTTTATTACTGCCGTGCTCTGTTTGTAAGGGTCAAACTCAGTCAATTCAGACTGCAGAATGTTAGAAGAGTGGTAAAAAAAATATGACAGTTTTGCTGTTAGAAAATGTATGTTTAGAGCATCGCAGCAGGGAACCTGTGTCATATTTTTAGTACTTTTAAATAAATTTTTTTTTTGAAAGTGCTGCTTGAATGCCACCTTCTGAAAAACCAGTAGCTGCTCTTCACAGGACGGAACAGGGAAGTGTTTGGTGACCACCTTCATAGCCCCTAGTAGGTATTGCAAGCCTCTATGCAATGCACAGAGGGGAAGAGTGGTTGCAAATATGAAGAGGTGAGGTTCTTTGATAAACAGTAAATTTTCACTCAGAAAATCATGGACTTTGTGGAAGGGGGTCAAGGTGTTAATGAATTTCAGTCAAATTTGTTAAATCAAAGATTTTAATATACTTTGTATTCATGATTTTGGAGTTGAATGTTTTGTTTGGGGAATGATGATGCAACAACATTATTTGAGATGGAAACAAACTATTTTCTTTCAAACAAAACAAAATATTTCAGGAAAATTCATTTTGGGTTGTGGGCTGTTACTTGTTTCACAAAACCTCTAATCTGTTCTGGTTCACTCTACCTGAACGTGAAGCTGGTGTTTATTTCACCCACTTCAAATTGCATACCACACTGAAAATCCAAGTATCACAAGCCCTAGATCGATACAGTTTTCTTTCAGCTGTGTTTCTCCCACAGCATCCTCCTGGGCTGGAAGGATGTGTCTGTGACACAAGTCAGGTAACGCCCTGCTTGCCAATCATGGCAAACCCCACAAGAAGAAGGACTCATCTCTGGTGAGTGGTTTTTATGACACCCTCTCTGCTGGTGTCTGGGTTTTTTTGGAAAGAGCTGCTGGTTTTTATACTGAAGATCTCAGGTTTGCTCTCTCTCTC
>BJBW01002149.1:91159-115188 GCA_004320125.1 Scolopax mira | reverse complement strand
GAAAGAGTGATAGGGCATTGGAACAGGCTGCCCAGGGAGGTGGTGGAGTCACCATCCCTGGCTGTGTTTAAGGGCCGTTTAGATACAGTGCTAAGGGACATGGTGTAGGGGATGACTTTGTAGAGTAGGGTAGATGGTTGGACCCGATGATCCCAAGGGTCTCCTCCAACTTAGACGATTCTATGATTCTCTGATTCTATAATTGAGGCTACTGAGGGAATTTAATGAAGCGGAAAATATGTAATGTGGTTGTCCTACAGGAAGTTTGACATCTTGCTAAGGGCTTAGCAAAAACAAAGCAAAAGTTCATATGCTTAATTATTTTCTGTGGTTGTGTCCAGTTCTCAGTGCTTATTCAAAGGCAGCACCGCCCTGAAATATATCAGCAGATCTCTGTACCTCCTCAGGTGGCAGTCTACACTTCCAAGCAAGGTCACTCATCCAGCACTCGGCAATCATCATTCCTTGGGGCCCTCCGAAGCCACGGAAGGCTGTGTTGGAAGGCAAGTTGGTCTTGCAAACATAGCCCACACTGCTGACATTGGGGATGTTATAGGAGTTATCCAAATGTAACAGGGCTCTGTCTATAACCTGGTGAAGAGAAGGAACAGAGAGGGATACATTTTACATTCTTGCCCTTAGAGCTTGTGAACCAATTTTAGCTTTAGCCAGTCATTAACTAGCTTGTTGATTTTGGCACTCTGTCCCCAATCAGCCAATTGACTTGAATGTTTCTTTTTCCAAGGAACTAACTTTCCCCAAAGCTGGGGAACTATCAGCCATCTTGCATTGTGCATCAAGGCTCTGCAATGCAAAGCAAACTTTCTTGACCTTTTTGCTTAATCCAAGTTATTACAGCATCAATAGGAATTACATAGCACATGCCAAGACAAGTCAGTTGGCACAGCGAGCAGCTGTAGAAGCTCCAAAAACCTATCAAGCTCTGTTTTCAGTCATGTCAGTGAGTAGGGTGTGCAAGCAGTGCTGTAGACTGCAATTCTCTGAAGTCAGAGCAAAAACGTTGCATAGGGAAACATCTTCTGCTTTGTTAGCTACCAGAAAATTTTACTTACACCATAAGAGAGGTCCACAGAGTTGCCCCCATTACTGTAGTATGACACCTCCAGACTCTTCACTCTTCCATTCTTCATGAAACCAACCTGCCAAGACAATGTCCTCAGTAATCCCTTTTCTACAAAATGTTCTGTTTTGTGCTTCCCTCCAAAAACCAAATGGACCCCATACAAGGCTCACTGTCCTCTGCTGTAGCACAGGACAAGCACAGGCTGCAACTAAGGAAACTTCCTAGTAAAGGGTCCATGTTTCCCTCTTAATCTCGCTCCAGAGAACCTTTCTGAAAAAAGGGTTGGCCACCTGTCACTGACACACCTTCCTTAACAGGTTTTTGCTTTGAAAAGCAGCAGCAGTTAGATAAGTATTGAAGAGGAACAGAAGTTAACAAAACAAACAGTAATACAATGCTATAAACAAATGGGGGGCATCTAAGAGCAATGTGATTATCAACAAGGGCAAAATCTTGTTTACAAGGAAGAAGATAGTATTTATGCCATGGTATGGAAATATCCAAGACAAAAGAACTTCTGCAGGACTTTAACAGGAAAAATGCTATAACCCATAAGTCTCTTTCTCTTTCTCCCTCCTCTCCTCGGAGACAGAGGTGTGAGAGAGCATCTATTGGTCATCTCAGTGACCAATCGGGTTCAAACCACAACACTGACCTGATCCATTTGGAGTGGGGCAGATCAGCAGCAAAACAACCAGAGTAGCTATTTTTTCACAGCATCTTAATACTCTCTGATATTTCAGGTGACAACACACACTCATTTCATATGTGTGCATACCTTGTACCTCCCCAGGAATGGGTGTCTCCCACCACTTATCAGCATGTCCTCATCTCGATCCAGCATGCACCTTACTGGGCAGCCAGTTCTGTTAAAGGAAACATTTATCATGCAAAGCCTGAAACACACAGCTCCTATATACAGCTCCTACAGATGAAGATTCTGGCGAGCACTGTCTTCCCAAAGTGACAACTGGGAGTTAGGGGTAAACTGTTTTGTTTATGTATCATCTTCCTCTTAAGAAAATAGCAAGATTGAGTAAAAAATAATCAAGAAATTAGAAGCTGGAGCTTCTAGTAGAAAATAACTAGGGAATGCTACAGATATTATTTCATAACCTCTGGTATATAAAAACAGTGCTTTGGCTGGCAGAGATAAAGGAAAGGAGAAATATGCACATGCATTACTGATTAATTACAGAAAGCAGGTGGTTTGTTCAGAATGCAAAAGATAAGGCTGTTTTAAGTACAGGATCTTCATTCTAGCTGTTCTTTTCCAAAGGTATTTTAACAAATGTATGTGTTGCAACATCCATCTAGCACTGCCAGCAGGATGCATCCATATCTACAAGGGCATTATTGGAAAGGTGGTGTTACACCCAGTGGAAAAATGTCATCTGAGTCCATGTTCACTCACAACCACAGAAATTTGCACAGTTAAAGATGAGCCTGTATCAAACCTACAGAACCCAGAAGCACATTTCCAATCTACACTTCACAAATGGTTACAGTCTAGGTTCATTCCCTGAGCTTTTATGGGTTTGAAAATCATGGATTTCTGCTCAGTGGCCTGCCACCTTCCTCGGGAAAAATACAAAGAGAGAGTTTGCAAAGGAGCAGAAAAACAGCGGTTTAAGGCTGGTATAGTAGGGCTTTGAGCAAGGAAGAGACTCTCATACCTTTATTATGCAAAACAACAGGCATGGTTAGTGCTGGATTTTGGAAAAGTCTGGGGTGAAGAGGCAGATAATTTGAGGTAGAATAGTTTTCAGAGAGTACCAAAGGAACAGGACAGTAAGGGCTTTTTTTCCCCCCCTTTCCTATTAAAAGCTGACATTCCCATATAAGCTTAGCCCCTCTAAGCAGTCTCAACTCCTCTTACCAGCTAAGAGCCCATTAGACACTTCCTTTAGGAAACCTGAGGCTTGCCAGAAAGCTGTATAGTGACAAGACATGAAGAGTCTTGGAAACGTTCTAGAAAGAGGAGATGAGAACAGTCTGAAAGGAAAAAGCCCCGTTCCCCATCCCCAAACTTACTTTATGGCTGCAACAGCCACTGCAGTTGTCAAAATAGTATTCCTAGTCTCTTTGCCTCCAAATCCTCCTCCCATTCTCTTCACTCGAACAACAATCCGATTTGAAGGGACCCCCAGTGCATTAGCAGTAAACTCCTAAAGAAAAACAGAGCAGCAGAACATGTACAGAGCTCAACTGCTGTTAAGAACTAGACACCAACACATTGCCCTTCTGCAGCCATTGAAATAGCACAAATACTTTATTACAATGCAGGTCCTACTGGTCTTGCAATTGGATTTGATGCATCTGGAACCAATAAGCTGAGTATTTCAACTCTGAGGGTGCGAAGGCACTCAGTACTTCAGCAGACAGCACCAGGCCCAGGAAGAGACTAACGTGAGATGAGGTTATCAAGACATAGGTCTCATTTAGCACAGCAGACGTCTGTACCACTCTGTCCGTTTTCTTCACTTATCACAAGACCTTTGGACTGTCATGATGAGCCAGTAAACAGGCCAAAGACAACCCATGGGGCCAGCTGCCATTTATCTAGTCTGAAACTGAGAAATAAATGCCTTTTAGGCAGCATGTAAATGAGACAGTACCTGTGTCTTCATTGGGTTTTGGGTCGACACAAAGAGCTCCATCTCACCATCTTCACCCTTTGGCACAGCCAACGTACAGTGAGTTTCCAGATAGAAATGCTCCTGCCCACCAAGGTACATCTCTCCTAGAAAATTGAAAGAAATATAGAATAGAATATTCCTGGTGTTACAAGGTATATCCTATCATTTGCTGCCTGCAAGTTACTGCCCTTTTGACATGTGGTAAATCATAACCCTTTGCAATGCCCAACACTGGATATCCCTAGCTGGTTCAACATTTTAAAAACACTAGACCCACAAAAAAAATCCAGACACACCCCCTCTCTCCACTTTCTATAAATCTTTAGTCCAAAACACAAGTGGTTGCCATTTCAAAAATAAGACTGCACACTGGTTCCATTGATCTAGCATCCCTTAAAATGCAGCGTTTGGTGCCCTTCAGACTGCCCTGATAACGCTTCACTGAGATGAAGACTAAAAATAAATCAGGAGTAGGCTAGCTGAGCAGATCAAATACAAGGTTACAGACTTTGAAACAGAGGAACAAAAATAGAAACCCAAAATGCCTTTAGATCGAACTTGAAATCAACTCTCTGTCACTGCATGTGTCTCTTTCCCAGGACATCTTATCTAGCCGCACTGATGGTACAATTTCTAGTCATCCTACACACTATTAAATGTGAGAATCTACCTCCTTTCTCAATCATGGCACTGGTCTATTCAGCTGCCATGAAAATTAATATTCAGAGCAGTTCTCAAAATCCTGTTCCTCTCTTCCTTTTCATTCAATTCAGCAAAAACAAATTAGCTGCCTTCATTAGGTACATCAGTGAGAAATGCACATTTGCATGAGGCAATGCCTCCTCTGGTACATAGCAGGGGCCTTTCTCTTGTCTCCTCAAGGGGCTGGTCTGGCATTCACACAGTATTGCAGCCTTTTAAATAACTTACTGTTCTAGCACAGAACAATTTTTGCCTTGCCTGGCAGAGTGTATGCATTTTGTATAATATAGCACACTATAAGAAAAGGTTAACAAACAGCTTATGACGCCTTTGAAGCGCCAGCGCCAATCACTAACTAACTGTAGAGGAAAGTCTCAGCAATGCATACCAAAATACAACAAATGGCAGACCTGGAAATGGATTTGTTTCAGTTTGTTTCAGTTAAACAACTCTGCCTTTTCCTCATGGGACATCTTTGATCTTTGAGAATGATCCCTTCACACCAGGCTTTGTGTATGTAATTGATTTAACTTTCCTCTAGGGTCCATAAATAGGATACCACACTCTCTTATCAATAAATATATAGTTCTCTGAAGGTCTGATGTTTGCGACTCTTCCTCTCGGAAGCTCAGTCATTGACTGGTGTCACACACACCAAGCAAAGACATGGGTTTGACAGAGTATTCCAGCTTACAGCTCTGGCACACTCCCCTAACTCAGAGAGATTTGAACCAGTTGATGGTAATTGCCACGTTTACCCATGTCTCTACAACCTAGTTGTAGAAACCAGAAAGCACACCAAACACAAACCCTTCCTCAAAGACAGGCCAACACTCAATGTTGAGAAAGTATTACAGGGCTGTGCCATGTTCTTCATGATACCTACAATGTTGGTGGATTTGGTTTTCTGGCCCATTTTCATATACCAGGTTAAAGTAAATTGACTGTCTTTAAGATTCAGACCAAACTATATATGGACAGAGAAAAGTTTCTATAGGTATTTCAGGAAAATAAAATTACTTTGTAGAATATTTGCAGAAAAATTTTCTCTTACATTGGAAGAGAACATTTACAGGGGCACAGCTGGGAGCATCCAAGTCTCTTTGAAACTAAAAATCAGGTCTTTCACAAGCTATTTGGATATAAACTGTTAGTTGAAATTTAATATTAAATTAATTTAGCCCCACAAGACATACTGTCATGAGTTCAGAATCATATGCATAAAAAGGAGGCTCATAGTTTGATGTCTTTTGTCACAAGCTATCCTATTTTAAAAGAAGCCTCAATGCTTATTCTCACCTTCCAAAATGTGATCAGATTCTTCAAATCCCTTCTTCACATCTCCCTTATTAATCCTCTTTATAGACTTAAGAAAGGATTGTTTCTCAATTGCTTCCTAGGAAACATAATGACACAATGATATTTTTTTTTTAACTCAGTGGAAACCAAATGAAAACAAAGCTTCCTCTGACCAAGGAAGAAATACCCAAGATAAAAAGCACAAGAACTTATCAGGCACCAGCTATGATAATAGCCAAGTGACTTGACTTAAAGCAGTACAAAATAATTTCTGGCGACACAGCAGTTTCAAAATAAACACTATAATTGGACAATCTTAGATTGTTCCTTGTGACCCATTTTAAACTACAGGCCCAGAAAGTCTGGGTCTGTAAGCAATGACTTACAAAAGCTATGACTTACAACTTACATTTACTGTAGTCTGTAACCCAGAAGGTTAAAAAGAAAAAAAAAAAAAAGAGAGAAGAAGAAAACTAAATCTCTCAGATGGTATGAGAACTTCTGCAGCAATAGTTCACTTCTGAGCTAATATACAATAATCTTTCTTGGTGAAGTTTTACAAATTTTTTTTGTTAAAAAAAAAAAGTTTTACATTTCCCTTTTGTCAAAACTGAAGCTTTCCATAATGAAAAGAAAAACCAAAAACCTCACAGAATGATCAAACAACAACAAAAAATCATCAGTACATTTTTGATTGTACTCTCATGTTCCGTGGTTGAATAAAAAACTAGAAGCCTCAGAAAAGGAAAAGTTCTCACATGTTGTTTGTGACCCCACAACTCATACAACTAAACCCTCTGTCCACAGATAATAGCACCAATGTCTGTACCAGACAATACACAGACTTTTTGTATTTGCATGAATACAATTTGCATTAGAAAATACACAGTATGAAATACTGACCATTAAAAAAATTAATTAGAATCACATAGTTCTAATTTCCTCCTAATAAGAATGGCTTTGTACATTTTTTTTCTTATTTCTACGTGTGAATACTCTATTAGACATTATCTTTTGCTTTTACTGTCACATAAGGAAATCTTGTCAACAAAACTTCTAGTTAAAAAAAAAATAAAAATAGAAAGCATGAAATGATCACAAATTGTTGACATTAATTTCCTGAGCTTTGAGAAATGCCACATAAGGACTGTATCCATACAGTCAGTGGAAATGTTCACAGTGGAGAGGGAACAACTAAAATATAATTTCATCAGCTTAGAGACTAGACAGACAAGTGGTCTGCAGAAATCTCAGAGAAGCTGTACAGCAACAGAGCTAGAACGTACTATCGAGTGCTATAAATGAGAGAATGAGAAGGAATGAATGAATGAACACCATTGAAGCTAGCAGTGTCATACCAGAGAACACTGAAAGCCAGCACCTGTGGGTAAGAATGGAACTGACAGTAACCTTGTTAATTTAAACAAATTTGTTCCAAGCACAATATATTTACCAGAGTTTCATTTATTTCCTTCAGCTTTAAGTTCAACACAGAACAAGTTTAGGTATTCCGAATCAGTACCACATCAAAGGTGTGTTCTCTTATATTTAAATATACAAATCATTCCTTCTATCCATATCCTGCTGCACCCACAAAGACTAACAAAACATGTGGCTAAATAACCATGTGTGTGAACAGAAGTTAACTAGACATCAGGGAGCCCAAAGCTAAGTGCAGAAGCAGATCTGAGCCACCTTACCTGAATTGTGACAAGAGGTTTTAGCTCTTCATACTTAATCTTCACAGCTTTAGCCGCTCTTCTGGAATGTTCTTGTGTGTCTGCAACAACTGCACCGATGATATGACCAACACAAGTGACCTACAGGCAAGATTAGGACCTGCCATCATTTGGTGTGTGTATATATGCAGTAATGGGGAGGCTCATGATAATTCTCTTCATCTATTCCTTTTGTGCAGTCTTTCATCTGTTTGTTCAGACCAGTCTATTTAAAATTATCACAAACAACTTTGCACAGTAATGGACCGAATCAACCTGTCCCCATGGCTGGCAGCTTAGAGGTAACACATAGGAGAAGAGCACGGGGCAAAGGGTCTCAGGCCTTTCTGAATTTGGTACCAAGATTTCTATTGAACCCAGTGCAATTAGGATTTATCTCTGTACAAGGTAAAGGACTTCAATGACAATATCTTATCAACATGACAAATCTTGTCTTCTGCAGTGTGATTGAAAAAGATTTTTTTTAACCACATACCACATCTTCAGCAAAGACAGTCTCATCATTAGCAATGCCGGTGATGTTACTGCCAGGAACATCCTTGGCAGAGACAAAACAAACAAACCCAGGAACATTCTGAGCTTCAGATGCATCTACAGAACTAAAGAAAGAAAGGAGGAGAGGCAGCATTACTATTTCTCATTTGTCTTTATGACAGGACAGATTCTCTGAAATCTGACTATGCAAAAGAGGAGGAGTTTGTGCCATGAATATCATGGGAGACCAAGACAGAAAAGGCAAAATATTAGACTGAACTAATTTGGGATTTATCTGATAATCTGAACCCTGACTGTCAGTCTGATCACCAGTCTGCTTTCACCTCTAGAAAAAACATGGCTGTGAGTCAGGGGGAAGTTTTTGGGTATCAATCACAAGGAAGCTGCAGGGTATTTGAAAGGATGCAAAAGAAACGATGCTCCAAAAGCCAAAAAGCTTCAATGAAAGGCTTTCTCTGATAATCAGGAAAAGAGGTATCTAAACAAAATGTTTGTCTACTTGAATTATGCACAGATTTTAAAACTAAGTGACAAGTAGGACATAAAGTAACTAGAAAAGTGCATTATAATTTAATTTTTATATAGAACACATAATAAAAAATGTAATACAGAAGATTTTCAAGCTCTTTTTGCAATATTTTGTCCATTGGCTATGTAATTGGCTTGCTTTACAAGGGAACCATTGCAAATAGAAAAGCTGTGGCTTTGTTTCTGCTAACTGAATGATTTATTGTCTTCTGTAAATTGCTGCAATTTTTTCAGCAGGCTTGTTTAGATTCCTGAAACTCCAATCCAAACTGTGCCTGAAAGTATCTGTTTATGCATCCCAGTGAGCTACAGACTTCTTTAAAAAGGCCATTAAATGTATGAATGAACATTCCCACACAAACTTTTAGGCAGGAGGAACAGAAGATGATGCCATTTTTCTTTGGAAAGTTCAGTTTCCCATGCTTCTGCAGTAATGCCTCAGAAACAATCCCCTATGATGACAGAGCCATTTCTTTCATAACCTGGGAGTTGATGACTACGTCTTTACATCCATGACCATTGTGCTGCCCGTTCTGTGTTAGTCCACTGTGGGGAACTCTGGCCAGGGAGACTAAAAAGGAAGGAAGTATTGCCTAAGGAACAGATAATGCATCACAAGGCTGCCTGAGGATGACATGAGGCAACATCATGCAGAGTCAAAGCTGAGGAGAAAGCAAATGAGATCCTGCAGAGCCACCACAACATAAGCACAATTAGTGACTGGGGGGGGGGATATTCAGTCCCACAACAGAACGTCTTTAAAGCTCATAGGAGAATGTAGATGGCATTGTCTGTCAGGAGACAATTCTAGAGTTGGTTAGTCACTACTGTTATAAATTACGCATCAGTCAGGACTGCTGTGGTGGGACTACATGTTACAACCTAAATTTTTAGGCAGATGGGAGAGCGCACGTTCAAGCTGCCTGTTCCAATTCGTGATTTGCTCTATTTTGAGGCCCAAACCACAACATGTTTAAAATGGCATCCCCTTCAGATGTTGTGGTGCTCTCCTGCCCTGCTCCTTTTTAATCCTGTGCTCTTGAACAGAAGAGAAGGGACATGCAAGAAGGTTGCCAAGGGCTGAGGGCTTTGTGCTTCAGCAAAGCTCCGAGTTTGGTGTTAATTCCCTCATATTCGCACTGATGCAAACTCGCAAGGCAGCTGTAACACATACAGCCCACCTCCATGTAACAATGTTCAATGAACTGGAGTTCCCACTAATGCAAAAACCTTTCCTTCATCCACAATTTGATGGATCAATGTTTTCTAAGCCACCAGGCACTGGATGCTTTCCTTCTGAAACTCAGAAGCAACACTTACAGGATCTTAGCGTGGGCTTTGGTGCTGGTCACCAGTGTGAGATACAGCTCATTCTCATAGTGAGGGATGTCATCGCAGTAAACAGCTTCTCCACACGCTTGTTTGGTTGCTGAAACGTGCATCAAAGGCCGTCCCACCATATCTTCAACTGACTGCCCCTTGGGCACTTCCTGGAGTGAAACACAGGACTGACTACAACTGCTCAGATTGCAGGGGACAGCAGTGTTGATGGGAGAGCAAAAGGCACTGTGTGACAGTCTAGTGAGATGGGGAATGGAATGGGGGCTCAGTCCTGTGGGAAAGGAAGGTAAACAAGCTGGAGTGACTCTACAGAGGGGGCTGTAGAGAACAAAGTGGAAGGGATTTGGGTTTTGAAATTGCTGTGGAAGAGAATGGTTTGATGTGACAGCATGCACAAAAGGTTTGAGTTCTAAAGCTAGCTTCTACTCTTACAGATCAGAAGAGACCAGGTCATTAACAGAGAAAAAAGGCAGAAGATATATCCTGAATTTGAAGTCTGAGAGATGGAAAGAAAGGCAGGCTGTAATGGGGGAAAGCAGAAAGACAATTTCAGTTTGGATACAGAGCTGGATGAAGGACTGAAGTGCCACCCACACCCATTTTCATGAAGCTGTGCACATCAGGAAGAGTCTTGGGCAAAGACAGGAAAGAACATTGTATCCTAAAGCAAGGCAAGGACTGAGATTCAATACAAGCCTCAAGAATGGCACTATATGTTCATGTATTGTCCATCCTCAGGGATACAACAAGGTAAGAAGCACAGTTTGAGCTATAGAAAAGCCTGGGTCCATGTCAAGCAGGTACTGATACTTACTTGGAAGAGCTGGGCATTTGCAATGGGATCTTTGTGAAACAGCTCTGTAGCACTGACGTAGTTCGAGGGGATGGGCTCACACAGATTGTTCTGCCAGAGACACATTAGAGAACAATCACCTTCCCTGCCAGTCCCCTTCTCACATTCCCCAGTAGCCCAGGATATTCTCCATTCTTCAGTGAATAGAATTAATCATTTTAGCAGGTGAAAGGCAAACAGGGCTCAGTCTCTGTGCAAAGAATAGCCACAGACCAGTGACAGCAGTAGTAATGCAACAAAGGGGAGAAGTCCATGAATCTTCCTGTGACCCCAAGATCAGCATCCTTCCACAGCAAGGCAGGGATGCCACCAGGAAGCAAGTAAGAAGATACACTAGTTACTATCATGCAAGTAAGGAGCAGAGTAGCTTTGGCAGCTACTGCAACACAGAGTTCATTATCAGGTACAGCTTTGCTTGAATCTGAACCCTCCCTGTGCCTTCCCCACAGAGACAACACACAAGTCCTCCTTCCCCAGCAGCACTCACAATGCCATTGTGATTCTTATTCAGTTTCTGAAGGACCGTCAGGTAGAACTTGAAGAAAAAGCTGAGTGTGAGCGTACGTCGGAAATCCACCATCCCACCAGGCGCAGAAGGAGACAAGTCCATCTCCCCAGCCAGCAAGCGGCAGGCATCGTGCAGCAGCTTCTCATTCCAGTCTCTGCAAGGGAACAGAAGTGACAGAGGTGACTCAGAGCCCTTTCTCAGCCCTAAATATCACCAGGGCAGACTAACTCTTCTGACATGGCAGCTCCATGAGCTCCCAAGCAACAGCCACCTGTTCTCTGTTTATAGTACGTGTGTCAGCTTTGGTCTCATCTTGGGCTCATGACACCCTTTCTAAAGACATGTCAAAGCTATTCAATGATAAGAGCGCAGATTTCCAAGTCTGGTTTAAAAAAAAATCAGTTTTGTAGGTCATGCCCACATGTCACTTCTGTCCACTTCAACAGAAGAATGAATTTAGCAAGGAAAAGGCTCTCTGAATCAGAGACTGATACAGATCTTGGGTTGTACGGAGTACTGGAGGAAGCAAGGCATCACACAAAATGCAGATTGATGCAGAAGTGTAGCTACCTTCTTCCCCTTTCTCCTTCTGTATATTGCCAGAGAGAATTTAGGGTATTTGAACTGCTTCTGCAGAAAGCAGCGCCATTCCATTAGACAGTCTATTACAGAAAAATTCCTACCTGCCAGTGAGCTCCTGGCAAGTTTTTAGTGCCAGAACAGTTGTAGGAGCCATTCCTCCATAGCTTAGTTTTATCTCCTCCACTCTGCTAGTGCCATCTTGGAACAGGACTCTCATCCCACAGGTCACAATAGCAATGTCATCCTCCCGACGGGAAGCCTGCTTGAAAGCTGAGAAGTATTCACCCTAGAAGACAGGAAAATATTTCTTTATCCTCCACCTTGGCATGTTTTGGAGTATAAATATGGAGAAGCTGTTAACCCATCTCTATATGGATGAGCTATTTCAGGGAACTGTATCTGGCTGATTCATCTTGCAGGACCAAGTTTGTTCAGGTAGACCTTTATGTTTTCACACGATTCAATGATTAATTCTAATGTATTAGATCTGTGGTTATTAGCCAACACAGGACTGTGTGGTAAATGAGCTTTGACAGATCTGCTCATACCTGTCACATTTTTTCCATATCTTGAGAGGAAGAACCAGGACAGATTTTTTTGTACATAAACAATCTTTCAGTCCCTCAGAAACTTCTGTCTCCCAGGCTGCCAAGTTGGAAGCCTAATCGGTAAATTCATATCCTAAACCCTTTCTCTTTAGAAGTCTTTGAACTCCACAAGAACTGAAATCAGTAATCACAAATGTCTCACAGTTCTAGAAGAGATGAGACTACATTAATTGTATTAACGTAATACAATTTCAATCTGTTACTGCAAATACAATTCTCAGGAACCATCCTGAATCCTCTGCTGGTCCTCACACAGTGAGGAAAATCTTTTAAATGCACCAGCAACTACAACTCACAAAACTCAGCAGCTCTCCAATGAAGAGTGGCAGTAAATATAAGATTAACACTCCACTGAGTGATGGCATCAGCCTGGAGTCACAGCACAGTGATTTTTCCCCTTGCCTGTCCTTCAGATTATGACAAATTGCTGTTCAGGCATCTGCAGACTGAGAGAGGAATCAGATCCAATGTCTTTGCATGGCCCTTCTCTAATAGCTTAGCCAAGTGACTCTGCACAGTACAGCAGCCTGTTCCATTAATTAGTTCTAATCAGAAGCGGACAGCCATTGTTTCATTATTGTAAAGAATAATTCCTCTATTGTTGGCAATAAGAACAGTTTCACGAGGGGCCCCTTTTATGCACCAAGAACTTGTTACTGGAGATATAACTGAAGGGTGTGTTTCATTTCCAGAATTCAAGTAATTTGTAGGCAGCTAGCAGATAATAGCAGAGGAGCACCAGTAGCATCTTCCCAATGAGGGCATTCTGCCACTCTGCTTGCTAAACCAGCGAGCTTTCAAAGAGGAGAAAAAACAGCCTCTTCTCCTGCTGCAGACTACAGAGAAGATTTCCAATAACATGACTGCAACAAGACAGCAATATTTGCCTTCACTCTGCACAAGACATCTAAGTTTTCTTGATACAGAGTCCTGTGGAAGAAAAGGCACTTGCTGTTTTTCCTTACTAGGAGTGTAGGTAAGGTCATCATCAGATCAGGTGTCCCTATCTGCCCCACCACTTGGGAAAACAACAGGGCATGTCCTCTCTAAACTACTGCAGTGAAAGTTTCTAGGTGTTAGTTATTCTCAAAGGAAAACTAAGCGACCCTTACTCTTAAGTACTACATATTAGGGACCTAGATTATTTTCCTCACTCCCTTTCTGGACAAGATGCAACACTAGGGTAGGAGCACATTAAGAAACCCACAGGGTCTAAAAGATTCACAGGCAACATCCACAATTGCAAAAACATTGTTTCCATGTCATTTTTTTCAGTCCACCACCTTGAAATATGGATCAATATGAATAATGAATGAAGGTTGGAGGACACTAATTTAAAAGATGAAGGAAGACTTCATGACCACTTTCTGTTTCTTCAAGCAGAGCAAAAATCGTGATACTATGAGCTTATGATGGCACTACTGAGCAAACAATAGGTTAAAATTGTTTTCCAAAGATAGAAAAATATAGGCAATGTGCTGTCAGGCTTTTCCTATTTGAAATCCAGTAAATGTCTACATGATACAGAACACTATTATTATAAAAATTAAGTAACAGTGACAAATGTGATAGAGAAAGATGTATACAAGGGAAAGGACATGAAAAAATTATGGTCACCAAGTAATAACCCAAGTGCTGCATAACATTTGTGAACATTATCTAACACAGAATTATATGATTCTACGAATGATTTTCTAGTCCAGTAGAGAATGAGCATTGTTAAATAAAGGACATGCCCTGTTCTAGGAATGACTTCTTATATACAAAAAGCTAAACAGTCTTCTTTTCTGGAATCTATTTATATTTTATCTTTAATCCAGTGAGTCTTTGCCCAGATGTAATACCTCTTACAAGTACAGACTCAAAAATCTTCCTGATATTTGCCTGAATATCTTAAATATCTAACACACAAACTAGCAGTAGGAAAAGAGGTTACCTCCTCTCCCTCAAGAGCCTCCCTGTGATAAAGCCTACCCTGAGCTCAGTCCCACTACAGCAACACTGAATCGTGTAAACTGCTAAACTTCTTTAGGCAATTTCTTTCTGTTGTTTGGCCAGCCTTGTCTTTGGTGTGACAAGTCACATCAATGCAAGACACAACATTAATTTTAAACAAACTAAAAAATTTGATCTAGCTGTGTGCTAACACAGCCCTGCTTCCATTTGTAAGGAAATCACACTTCCCAAAGATTTTGCCTGCCACATGCCAGGACCTTCAGACATTCCCTGAAGAACATTAGTCTCCCTGACCTCATGTTTGTGAGCAAAGATCAGCCAAGAAACCATGAAGTAGAGAGTTCAAAAGTTCCTTTAGTTTTTCAAACCAATGAGCTGCATATAATGTAGGTATAAAGCCACTGCCCTGCTGGTAAACATTTGTTTGTTTTGTGAAATCATCATGTGACTATCACATGGATGGAAGAATATGGTAGTTTCCATCTGCAACCTCAAGCGTGTTTCTCATTCTGGCAAAAAGCAATCCTTCCTGCAATCATCACAAAATCTAAGAATAATCATTCAGAAATAGACTTAAAACCACCAAAAATAGTTAGATTAATAGTTAGATACAAAAATTCAAGAGGATAGACAAAAGATTTTTTTGTTGTGTCCCATAATATGATGGCATTTCAAGTAAATCAGTGCTTTCCATTTCTAAAGATATTGTGTCATTACACTGTGAATCCTTGCATCTTCTAACTTGTAGCCTCAAGCCTTAAAAAGGTAAATACCTCCACAGCCATAAAATAAAATCAGACAACAGTCTGATGTTCTCAGCCTTAAAGGGGAAAAAAAGAGAGTCTTGCCTCTTAGACACTTGGAATCATTTATGGTTCATGCTGCTACAGAAGAGAAGGGTTCATTGTTGTATTTGAAGGAAGGTTTTCCGGCTCAACTGAGGTTGCAAGTCCACATTGCCAAAATGCGCTAATAATCAGTCCCTGTGGTTTCAGTCTTGCAAGGCAAGGATGTAGAAACTGAACTTCCCTCTTATCCGTATACACTTTTACCCCATTTAATTTCCCATATCAGTTCACAGAAATGAAGTAGGAACCTAAGGAACCTTAACTTCACATGTTTTCAGGAACTGCTAGCATCTTTGCTGTACCATTTCTCAAATAGAACCTAGACCTCTGGGAACATCACTTTGTCACCATTCATCATTACCCAACGTACTCAAATAGGTCCAGACAGTAGTGAATTTATATTTCTTGCACTAGAAAACTTCTTGGGTTTATCGTACTTTATAATAGAATTATAGAATAGTTTGGATTGGAGGAAGACATCAAAGGTCATCCAACCCAATCTCCCCACAATGAGCAGGGACATCGTCAACTAGATGAGGTTTCTGGGAGCCCCATCCAACCTGATCTTGAATGTTTCCCAAGATGGGGCCTCTACCGCCTCTCTGGGCAACCTCAGTGCAAAAAATTTCTTCCTTATGTCTAATCTAAATGGATCCTATTTTAGTTTAAAACCAGTAACTCTGGTCCTATTGCAACAATACATCTTTATCGTAGAGTCCAGCTCCTCTTGCTTGTCAAAAAGAGTATGTTGCTAGGTTTTCACCAAATAATTTACTTGCTTCTCAGCCCACTTGGGACTACATAAGCATTTGGAGATCAGTCTCCAAGGACAAAAATGCCTAACATTGAAAATAATATTAAAATACTAGCATTTTAGCTCTATGGACATTCAAGTCTCTTCCTACAAGCTCACCTTCTTGCTGTAGGGTATTTCAACAGAGAGCAGTATTTCTTCAGGCTTAACTATTGTCTTTCTGTATCCAGTGAAAAACTTCTCATCCATCGTGACAGTCCTTTTGCCCTCTGTAGAGCAAGGAAAGATCAATGGCAGAAGAATGAATAAATCAGATGAAGAATGGGAATAGTTTACGTGAAAGAGCCTTCAACCTACACAAGTCATTCTTGCTATGATATCAGTTTACATTTTTCCACCCTCTTTTACCAAATCAGGAAGGATTTTCTCAGATTTACTCTGGTTCTTGTGGAATCTACAACAGCTTCTGCCTATGTACAAAATTTTATGTGCACAGGAATTGATCAAAGAGAACTCCCTTCTTCTTTATCTAATTAAAGCTGAGCCTCCAGGTCCACTTTCCAACATCCCAATGTAATTCCCTCTGTCCCCTTTTCTTAACCTGCACACAAACTAGTATAAGAGAAAGTTGCTGATCATACAGTGCACTTACTTCAAGGATCCTATTTTAATAAAAATCTTCCTAAGAGCAAATACAAAAATGAGACATTTGGCTTTTTACATATAAAATCAACAAAACAAGTTTAAATCATCTGAAAAATCTGCAAGGATCAAAGAATAATAGACAAAACAATTTCATGCCTATTGTTTTTCACAAACAAACATTTTCAGTCAGCTCTGTGCAAGGATGTGTCTGTGAGTACGTACACAGTATCAGAGATTCATTCTGGCACAGAATTTCAACATTCTTTAGGAAACCAACTTTTAGCCCTGCAGCTTCAAAAAGGGAAAAATCCCTGAAGACTCAAACTAAGACTATTTTGTGTAATGTTAACTTCCACTTTCAAGTTATGAGCTGCCCTAACAATCACGGCAGAGGACTGTTAACTATCCTGCTCCTCTTAGTTTCACAAGGAAATGTCAGCAACTTACCACTTGATATCAGCGTCAGTTTGCTTCCACTTGCCATTAACACAGGATTTAAGTCAGAAATTGGGCTTGCAGTCATTATGTTCCCACCAAGAGCCTAGAATGATAACAGATGCATCAGATAAATATTAAAAAACTTGAAGATACATCCATAGCATCTTGTAATCTTGCATGATTCTATACACAGTGCACTTCAGGTTAGCTCTGCTTTAGTTTGATAAATTCTTTTCCTCACTTAGCAATTCTAGGCCATTAAAACAGTAGAAAACCAAAACAAATGAAATCAGTTGCTGTCACATTCAATACTAACTTTTGCCTAAAACAATTTTAGGAACAGTCTTTGAGTAATGCATCAAAACTCCCTTGAGCTCATGCTCGCTCCCTTGAACTCATGCTCAAACATGCATACCCATCAATGACAAAATTCAATTACTGTAGATGCAATTAAGGGAAGATCCATGAAAGCATATAGCATATTTTCAGTAACATTCAGGAGCCCAATTTTTTCAGCTGCAATAGTACAAACATATGGCACAGTATCTTGTGGGACAAAATTTTGTGGTTTGGTAGGTTGATTCATCTACTTCCTTAGTATTTTTCTCTTTTAATATACAGAGTTTGAACACACTGAACCTACCACTGTACCCACCTTCTCTTTCCCTTTAAAACTAGAGGAAAATTTGTCAGATCTGATGCATTAACACTATGACTGCCATACCTGCACTGGCAAAAATCTATACACCTGCTTCTTTGAAGTTTGTCCAGCGCTCTAAATACATTTTCGTTAAATTAGTCAAATCTCAGTACAGTTTCCCCCCCTTTGTCCTGATAACAGCAATGGAAGACCTGGACAACTGCCATTTTTCCCTTGCTTGCTAAGTATGTGATATTAGTTGTAGCACAGCTATCAGTTCCTGGGGTTGGTTTACAGGTACTAGCTTCTTTGCCAAGGTTTGCAAATATTCTTGTGTGAGAAACACAAGACACACCAACACTGGGCAAGGCGGGCCAGCTCCTCAGGCTAAGCTTTCAATTCCAGTCCCTGATCCTCCTGAGTCACAGAATCACAGAACTGTAGGGGTTGGAAGGAACTTCTGGGGATCATCTCCTCTAAGCCCCTGCAAAGCAGGGTCACCCAGAGCAGGCTGCACAGGAACCCATCCAGGTGGGATTTGAATATCTCCAGAGAAGAAGACTCCACACCCTCTGTGGGCAGCCTATTCCAGGGTTCTGCCACCCTCAAAGTAAGAAGGTTTTCCATTCATACAGCATTTTCTGTGTTCTAGTTTGTGTCCATTGCCCCTTGTCTTGTCACTGGGCACCACTGAGAAAAGCCTAACCCCATTCTCTTGACACACGCCTCTAGATATTTAGAAGCATTGATAATTTCAATCTCAGTTTTCTCCAGGCTGAACAGCCCCAGATCTCAGCCTTTCCTCATCAGAGAGGTGCTCCAGTCCTTTGACCATCTTTGTAGTCCCACCACTGGACTCTCTCCTCCTGCCCTGTTGTCACTTACGGCAACATTCCTGATCTGCGGCCCTGCAAACCACCGCAGTTGTTCAAGAACAGCCTGGAAGACCTCTGTTTTGTGAGGAGGAAGCTCTGTCACCACTTTTCTCAGCACCTCCTCTACCGAGCTCAGGGTACAGGCAGCACCAAAGGTTATCCCTGTAAACAAATGACAAGAATTGTTGTTTTCCCAAATGTTAAGCTACAGGAGGACTGTTATAACAGTGTCTACAAAGCTTAGATGCCACTGAGTTTAATTAGACAGTAGGGTTTAGAGAAGATATTTTGTATGCACTGCATGTAAACATCGCATCCTCAGAAAAAAATTCACCTTTAAATCACAACAGTAACCCACCACCTTTTCCCCACAGTGTATTATCAGTGATATTGACTTCCATAGGTATTAGTCTGTTCTTTGAGAAGTGAACTCCAACTCCTCTCTGCTTTTCACACATTAAACACACTATCAGGCAACAGGTCACATGCATTATGTTGCCCTAGTTACTTTTAGCTGTTTGTAAGGTTACCTGTTTCCACCACGAAAATAAATGCAGTATTTCACTCATTCTGTCAAATACAGCATCTTTCCTCCAGTTACTAATTTTTAAATCTTTCTAATTGAAAAGGTACCCCATTGAAACCCATTATTAACCCATTAATTTACGTAAAACAACATGCATCAAACAAATAAAATCTCTAATTTACTTTCTAGTGAAAGCCCTCTTTGATTCTCAAATTAGTTTTACATATCACTCAATTCCCTGCACAGGAGAGGCATTAATCCATACAGAAAACAAATTTTAATATGGGGCTTTTCCTTCTAATCCTCTTTATTATTCTGTAGATTCCCCACTCACTTTACAGGCATTCTGCCTCCTTTTTGCTCACCTGTTTCAGTGGGCTGAACAGCGTTCATTTCAGAGATCCACGCTGGTGCTATTATCACCGGATACAACATGTTCTTTAGCCTCATCTCAATACCTTAAGGAAAAGTAAGATTCCTTCCATTACACATAGGTGACAGAGAGATTAAATTGACTGCTTCCCAATTAAAAATCAGTTCATTGACCATCTGTTACACGGACAATATATGGTTACAGAGATACCAAACTAAAAGCTGATTTCCGCTAATACCAGAATTCTGATAGGCAAGTTTTAGAGGCTCTTTTCTAGTTACTTGTGTAACCTGGCTATTGCTTCAGGAAAGAACAATGAATATAACGAACCATACAAATTGTGGGAATTGTCTCCTGAATCAATTGTTTGGGATAACAGAATTACTAAATACTTCTGAACTTTTCTCCTCAGCACTTATGTTGGCAAAAGTATATAATTTGGGGGGGAAAGTGAAAAAAAATCTTTCAAAACGCAGGTTTAACCACTGATTTAATTTGATTATGAAGACATTTTACACTGTGTCATTCTCCTCTTCTCAAAGTTCCACAAAACTAGCACAAAAGCTCAGAGGTCTAGATAAGCTTTTTGGTGGTTTTGGGTTTTTTTTGCACCTGACACAGCAGAGAAAAGGGAATAACATTCACTGTGAGATCAATCTCCCTGAGAAGGAAATTTGTTCCTACATACAGCCTGAAGATTAAGCAGCTATTTATCAGCAACGGCATGAAGGAGGTTTTCATTTGCACTGTTCTCCCAAAATACTCCATGGGAAGTTTTCTAGCCACTCGTAACAAGCACTGGCTCTTACCCACTTCCGTGTTCCCCACAACGAGCTTGGCATTGGGGTACTGGGATTTAAGAGTCACCAGTTCCTTGAGAGTTGTAGGCTGGATCCACATCACACGCTCACCTTTGAAACACAGCTGTTTCTGCTGTTTGTTACTCTGAGTCTGCAAAAGCGAGTTCAGAAAGAGCTCAAACCCTACATCAAGCCAAGAATCCCCACTCACATGGTGCCCAGGCCTATGCCAGGCTCCATCTCAGTTGAATTACTGCCAGGTGGCAGTGATATCCACACTGATGTTGGCAGTTAGCCATTCCCCATCCTTCTGCTAGCGGTGACAACAGTATTCTTCATGCTGACAACAGCTTTCCCTTCCTGATATTGTCAGGTACAGTCTGCTCCCTTAGAGAGACCTCTGCCAGCAAGTTCCCATCTGACCAAAGTTCTGGTAGGTGCCAGTGGCTTCAGCTGTCTTAGAAGTCATGGGTTTTCCATTCTCATCTCACTCCAAAAATGCGAGTTACCAGCTGTAAAGCCGGTAACTGGTTCCCTTTTTAACCCCTTCATCAAGTAACAGAAGAAAACAGAGTAACACAGCTGTCTCCCAGCATCAGATCAACCCTTAGGCAGGAGAATGTCCTAGAGAAGCAGAGGGGACCTACCTCCAGCTAAATATATGTAGTGGTATGGTCTATGAGAACCTACTCACCTGCAGCTTGTGACACATATAAGCTGGGTGCAGCAGCAGAACTAATAATTTCTAATTTCAGAACTAATTTCAGTTGTTTGCTAAATATGAAGAAAGCTGTAAACATGCCAGCAGTTTATATAGTGGACTATATGGACTATATGGACTATGTTCCTGGCTGGGACACATTTGCTTAGTGGAAAACTGCCCCAAAAAAGACAGGAATGAAACACAGAGAGAAACTAATCTTAAGTAACTTTTGATGTCAGTGTAAGCCACCCAACTTCTACTTTGCTACACTGAGTGGAGAGAAGTCAATGCATTTAGGAAGTCATCTAGTTGAAACTCATATTCAGCTACATCTCATAGGTCCTACTTCTCTTCCTATGCTAAAAAGGAAGCATGGGGCAATTAGGTCAGATACAGCTGTATTTAACATAGAAGTTCACATCTGACCAAATAAATTGAGATCTGGATGTCAGAAACTATTCCACCCCTGAATAAGCAGTGACTGGAAAGGAAGGCAACCCAAGAGCAGACATGTATGGGTGGAATCGGACAAAAGCCATCCACCTGGGCCAGGCACTTGGCTGGCTTATCTTTTAAGCCACCCTGACTTAAAAGCCTTCCCTTTTATAAAACAGGGAAGCGTTCTTGCCCATGCATCTTCTTTTATAAGCAGGCACCTTTTTGCACTGCCATTTCCTCAGGGCAAACACACTGTGGACTCTCAAACCCTGAGCAGAACAACAAAACCAACAAACCACATACTATTTCTTCTCCAATGAACTTACCATTAGCTCTGGTGGGAAGATTGGCTCTTGTGTAGGGTCCAATGGCTGAAACTCAGAAGAATTGAACAGGCTGGAGGACATCATTGTCTGTGAGAGAGAAAACGGCTGGGTGGCTGAAGACAAAGCTATCTGCATACAACCCAAACTCATTCCTCTTCCAGCCAAATCCCTATTACTGTTTCATGGCAAAACACAGTGAAAAGATGCCACCTGATCCAGCATTTCAGGTTCTTCAGTCATATTTTTCTAATCACAATGCATGTCCAGTTGGAAACCTGAACCCTGAACAGGTTTTTGCCAATCAAAACTGACATCAATTTCACATCGGCATGTTAAATTTCATCAAAACCTACATTTTCTAAGGCAAGGCCAGCATAAAATACAAATTAGTCTAAGCTGCTTTGCATAAATACAGCTAAATTAAAAGCATTGAGCTTTGGTACAGCACAAGACAGAGCTAAGACTTCAAAACATGAGGAAAAATAAAAATCTATTAGTTGTGAGGCACCTTACCACATTATCTTCTTTTCCATTCATGCAGCAGTCTGGACCATTGGCTTTTCCTCCACAGCA
Source organism: Scolopax mira (assembly GCA_004320125.1). Classification (NCBI taxonomy): domain Eukaryota; kingdom Metazoa; phylum Chordata; class Aves; order Charadriiformes; family Scolopacidae; genus Scolopax; species Scolopax mira. Next base: position 92,915 of record BJBW01002149.1, on the reverse strand, counting down.
ACCCCCATTCTGAAGAAGAAACAAGCACACCACTATTCTACACAAAATCAGAACATTCCAAATGTTACAGGATTTATTCCTCCTCTTTTATCAATTCCTGGATTGCAGAAATTTACAGTAATGTTTTTCATTAATAAACTACATTGACAAAAGAACTCCAAGTAGTCTTAATTGCTGGAGTACTCCAGGCAACACTGGATGCTTCCTAACAAAGAATCCATAGGAATTCACTGGAATTTATTGTCTTTCCTAAATTAATTTTATACTCTTACTACCTTACACTCTAATTCCTTGTTCTCCTCCCTCTCTTGTTTGTACCTGCAGGAAAAAAGTTAATGTGATTAACTTTTTTCCTGCAGATATTCCAAAAGGTTCTAATTATATGGTTTATTGGAATGGTGATTAAATTACTTCATCATTGGACTGCAAAGTTACAGAAAGATCATGGTGAATTTAATGGGTTTTTAGTTCTGTTTTCACAGAAAGATGGATCTCTTCAATATACCAGAAGTAACACATTGCTTACAGTTGTCACTTTGCTATTTCACAGAAGTGTGGCACCTCAACAGATTAATAATTAACATATCTAGCTTGTAAAAAAAAAAAAAGTAAAATAAAATAGTAGAACTTGTGTCATAATGGCTAACTAGGACAAACACAGTTGCAGTGTTTTCCAAGAGACAGATATTCAAACCAGCTCAGAACATCTGCACCACAGTAGGTCCAGAGAAGGGACTAACACATCAAAACTCTAATGCTATATTGCAAATCGAGGTTATGGCTTTTAAAATATAGCTTACCATACTGTTTTCCCTCTCATTACGACAACATCCAGTGCCATTGGCTACTCTGCCACAGCAATTTGCATCCTGTGGGGACAAAAAGCATTCTGAGAAAAACACACATATTCCAAAGAATTAAGTAGACTTGATTATCTTTTGAGAGAAACTGGTCTGATGATTATTATATCCAAAGCAGAAATGGGAGATGGAAGGTACAAAAGCAAGTAGGTGTTTCCCTTGAGAATGGAAGGCATTATTCTGAGGCGTGATGGCTAGGCCATGTCCAGTCTACTGATAAACCTCTTGCTCTAGTTTAAAGCTATCTGACCATTCATCCAGTATCTCTGGCCCAGCTAGAGCTGTGGAGAAGAGGAAAAAGGACAAACACATAAAATTCAATACCTATTTCTCTACCAGTATCCAATTTGTATTCACCTCAGCGGACTACCTTTGTGCATTGTGGTTTTTGCCTGTCATTTTATATGTGAAATGAGGACTGCCCTTCACTCTGTAAATCGCTTTGCATTTATTTGCCCTGAATTTTGTATTCCATTCTATTCTCCAGTCTCTCAGGTTTATAAAGTCCTTCTGAAATTCCTCAAAGTCTGTTCCTGTCCTCACTAACCAGAGTAAATTGATATCAGTTAGCTTATTTTCTCGTATTACTGCTCACTCTCTTTTCCAGCTAATTAAGGATATCTTGAACAACCTTGCTCCCACCAGAGGACACAGCAGAATTCCACAAGTGACCTCTCTCCATTGCAAAAATGCACCATGTTCTCCCATCTGCCATTCTGCCTTTTAATCTTTCGTCCATACAGAGATCTTCCCTCTTACCCCATGTTTTTTTACTGTCTTTATAAGACTTTGGTGAGACACTATTGAAAGCTACTTAGAAATCTAAGTAGACTACTGTCGGAGTGGGAGCCGGACCAGAGTAATGACGTAACCTCAATATGAGTATGGTCATTCTC
>BJBW01002149.1:0-91021 GCA_004320125.1 Scolopax mira | reverse complement strand
TGCAGTCTCAGAGAAGCTGGGTTTGATGTTTCTCAAAAGGCTGGATTGTTCACTCCGAGGAGATCGTGGCATTAGCCACTATTCCACAGACTACCAACTGGCTTTATTAATCATTTGTAATGGATCTCACTCCTGCTTGTATTCTCTTTTGTTCATCATAATTCTGGATAAGAAAATTAAATTAACGGGCGGCATTCTAAATTCTTTACTTTTGATATTTAATGCGAGTGTAACTGCATAAGTGGCTCATAATCACTGAAGTACCTAATGATCAACTTTTCTTCACAGCCTCCAGCAGTCTTTCAGGAACAAAGTAAATAGAGAAAACTTATGGCAAAGCTTTGTACCTCACCCAAACCAGCAGATGAGCTCTGGGCAAGATGTATATAGCAGTGACTTTGACTTTTTTTCCAGAGCTATTTCAGCTCTGCAGCTGATCTTTCAAGAAAGCAACTTTCTCATCAGATTCACCCACAGGGTGTCCCTTTTTGTGCACTGTACCATTACACGTTTTCCACATCAGGCATTATCTGCATCCAGTATTACGCAGAGGGTTTTTCAGAGCCTTACAGAAAAGAACTACAGAGTCTGGTTACTTTTGACCCAAAAAGGGACCATCATTCACTAAAGTGCTCCACTTCCAGCAACTGGAGTGAGTAAATGGGTTGGTCTTCTTGCATTATTAATATATGAAGCATATACAAAGGGGTCAAGAATTGGAGCTGCATTTTCCCTAGTTCAGCTTGTGGTGTATGTTAGTAAGAGAGAAAGACGGCTTTTCCAATTTCTTTAAACATTATCTGAAGCCACTTACTTTAGCAAATGTCCTGTATCCTTCCAGAATGGGTCTATACCCTGTACACCGACACAAGTTACCTGCGTTGCCAGAGCAAAAGGATAAAAGTTTAGTGTCATTTGGCTGACAACTCTTCCTTTAGAAGATTTTATGGTTTCTCAAAAAAGCTCATCACTCTAGATAAAGCTAATGAAAATACTGGGAGGAGAAAAATTTTATCACTAATCTCGCAACAATCCTTCCATTCCTTTTTGTTGAAATTTTAAAATGAAAATAATTTAGAAAAAAGATTCAATCTGCCTTATTCAGTATTCATTTACCTCAAGTGGAGAATCTACTATCTATGGAGAATCTATGGAGAATCTACTATACTATGGAGAATCTATAGTATATCAACTATCCAGTCTCCTGAATTACAAAGAGTTTGCTTTCTCCTGTATCTCATTTCCTCTCGGGTCCCTGCTGGAAGCATAATAAGAGCTCAGCAATAATAGCAGCCTCTCAGATGATTCACACAGTTAGATTCTGTCCCACTCCACCATGCATATCGTTGTCTTGGTCCCTTACTTGAAGTTGGCTGGCCCAGATGTTCCCTGTCACCTCCGCAGGCTCTTGTGACAGCAATGAATAAAGAGGCAGATGTGAACGCTCTTATAAGCCACTCAAGGGACAGGCTACCTGTGCTCTGTGTTAAACTTATTGGGGTTCTAATCCAAGTTTGAGGCCACTTGCTGCTGCTTCAGGACAAACAATGAGCTTCTATGACACTTTCCCCATGCCATTTTTCTTCACTTCATAGTCCCTGGCCAGTCTCCTGGTGGAAAGGCTAGCTCTTAACCTCATAACAATGAGCTATCTTTTAGAAAAAACATTATGCATTTGGTAAAGTAGATGTAACGAAAGTAGAACAGGTTGCATCTCTGCAGGGCTATGAGTATTACCTTGGAAAGCATCTTCTATGTCCTCCATCTTGGGCTCAGGATTGTTTCGAAGCAACGTATACATGGACATGACAATTCCTGGAGTGCAAAAGCCACACTGGGACCCATGACTTTTTGCTATTCTCTCCTTAGAAAAAATAACAACAACCATCAGCTCATAATATCAAGGTGAGTTCATTGTTGTGCTCATTTCTATAACAGGTCTGTTCAAAAAAAACCCCAAATAATCTCACTAGAGGAGCTAAGACTATAATCATATGTTCTCTGATGAGATGGTCAAGTAATCCGTGAAGCAGACTTCAAAGAAGAGAACACTCTGAAAACTTTGCATCTAGACTTTGAACACCGAATGAAACCAAAGGCAACTAGAAACCTCCAATGAGATCAAGAGTTCGTCAGATTTGCCATGCTGGATAGAAGCTGGGGCTATCTTAATAGACCTGCGTTTGAATTTCAAGGATTAGTCAGGATCTTGAGGGGAGGTAGGGAAAAGAAGACAAGCAAACAAAGGTCAGACTAGCTGCACATCCTCTTCACTTTGTTGTTTACTCTTCTCAGACAGATATTGGCACAAGTCCTACACACTGTACAAACTGAGATGAATCATAGTCTCCCTTAAAGGAGCAGTGTGTCTAATAAAATAAGTCTGCTTCCATAATAAGTACATTATAACACCTTACTAGAAGAGCAAAGCTCACATTCCAGTCACTCCTCCCCACCAAGAGTATTTTGTGACTCCAGAAACATTGCTAAACCAAACCTTACTGCACTGCTGTAGGGAAGGTTCTTAAGTATGCAGAACAAGAAACCGAGGTCGCTCATGGAAGGCCATAGGGGATTCAAAACCTAACTCAGGTTTTCACCACAATGTCAGTTTCCCAAATCCTCGGATTTGATCCAGGATGTAGACTAAATGCAGTCATGTAGTGCTAGAACAAAAGCACTGTTTGGCCAGGAGACCACCAGTAAAATTGTTAGGGCACAACAGAGCTGCAGCATTGACCTGAGTTTTGATTCCGCCACTTAAGTCATTCCTGCAAGTAAAGACTACTCATGTGGAAAGTCAAACGCCTAGTTTTAAGATTATGGTGGAGTTCCCAACACCTCGGAACAGAATTAATTAACATAAGAAGCAAACATGGATAGAGGGTTTTACAGTTACCAGTATTAATAGCTTACCTGGGCTGGGTGCAGCCTGGATTTTGTGTTTCCTATGCCTTCAACAGTAGTTACAGCTACGTGATGAAGGGCACAGACAGGGAAGAGGCAAGCATTGGCAGTGTGGTGGCTAAAATAATAAATTAAGGCCATTTCATTTGACAGTACTGCTCAACAAAGGAAAAAGGGAACAGGAGGACTGAAGAGTACTCAGAAACTGTAGCAGTGGACACAACAGGACTTGAAGAGATGTGATATAGGATTAGTTACAAGCCAAATCCTCAGCACCTACTCAGCCAAAGTTCTCATCAACTTCACTTGAAGTTTAAACTGGCTACACACCATAGGATTTGATCTAGAAATAACAGCCTTCATTGATCAACAATTGAATAACAACCTTGATCTAGAAATAGCAACCTTGTTGCATGTTAAGCAACCAAATCTATATAAGTAATTTACAGGGGCAGACTACAAATACCAAGATGTTATACAGCTGGCCTGGCCCACTCACAAAGTTAAATAAGAACACAAAGCTATTGGCCTTTTACCAAGGAAACTGTTTCTAAATGGTAGACATGGGGGAAAAGACCAGGCTAAAGGTGAAATAGAATAATATTGCCAAATTTCTTAGAGGAACTAGCTACCTTATTTCTATCAAGACAGAATAATCACCCTAAAGATACCGTATTCGAGGCCACATTATTCAGTAAGACCACTAAATTAGATGACCCCGAGTTGAAGTTTGTCCAAGCATTATTCCAAATATATGTAGGATTTCAGTGCTTTCCATTATCCACAGTAAAAATAAACTGGGGTCTGTCCTTCTGCCTCATCCTCTCTCTACACTCCTCTTTTTTTTTTTGCTTCGCTCTTCAATTAGTTAAAGAGAGAACAGAAGGAAAGTTTGTTTCAGGAAATATGAGTTATTCTGAAGGTTACCACAGAAGCAGAGAGAAAGTGCGTATTTGCTGGCATACAGAAACCAGGTAATTGCAGTAATAAAATTACTGCAATGGCAGTAAAGATTGTATTTTATCACACTAATCATCATTCAGGTCATCACAGCAAAAAGTTATATTACATTGCAAGAAAGGTTCATGAAGGTTTTCTGAATTGGGAAAAGGCAGATTGCCTGAGTGCTAAAGCCAGTGTAGATATTTCAGGGCATAATGAAATCCCTATCAGCACTGTGCAATGCTGTAGGAATACATACTTTCTTGTCTTAGCCTTTTGAGTTTATGTTCTGAAAGTGAAAAACTATGTTTTGGCAGAAACATACATTATATAGCTTTTTTGTAAAATAGTACCACATCTGGAATCTCAAGAACCTGGATCTGTCCCTTTTTTATTTCTCAGTTGAAGAGTTCAGATTGCAAAGGATACAGGATTTTCTTCCGAAAGTGATCATACTTGGATATCATAACAGTGCAAGCACCACATCCACCTTCTCCACAGCCTAGTTTAGTTCCACATAGGCCCACTGAAAGAACAGGAATCAAGGAAAATACAAAGAGTGTTGGCAGAAGCCTGCTCAAACTGTTGCCAATCAAGGCTGAGAAACAAGTTCTTGCTGGAAACCAAGCGCTCATTTTTTCCTGCTTAATAATTTAACATAAGCAAAGTTTCAAAAGCTGGCACGTGAGCTTTGAGATCAACATCCAAAGGCCTAATAAGGAGGCAATGCACATTCCAATAGACTCAGAATGAACTTTGAACTTCAACAGTTTCCACTGGCCATTAGACTCAGAAAAGGAAATGACATAAAGGACACAAAGTACTCATTAGGAGTGTTTTCAGAAGTGTATTGCTCCTCCTGAGCAGAGGCTGTTCAACCATGCAGTCATATCCCTGAGACACATGGCAACATCTCCTTCAGGACCTCCCATTAGTGGTGGCTGACTTCTTCCTACAGCTGGTGATCCCTACCATGTCCAGAATCATGGTCTGGCCACCTTAGCTTCTCTCTTGGCCCCATTTATGATGACTTCCCCATTTCTAGGGACAAAAGCAGCCAAGCATGCTCCCCAGTAGGCTGGTTCCTATAAAACCACAGGAGGGAGACATGAGAGTCAGAACTAGAGGAGATGCATAGAACCACTGCAGAGACACTTGGGGATTCACAAAGCACATGGACAGGCCCAAGCAGATTCCCCCCAGGCTGCAGAGGCATCAAATGTTCTGCAACAGGACTTCAGGAGATAATTCCTTGGGGCACCTTCCCTTTGGGTTCCTTCACTGATTAGAAGGCAGTTAGATGCTGTAATTTATTGTGAAAAGGAGAGCTGAGAGACTTTTGGTGGGAAAAGGACAGCTGCTTTCATTGGCAATGGACACATGCCTGTGCTGAGATAAACAACTTAGGCCTGTGAAAAAGCAACAGACATCATGATATAGGGAACTCAAATCATCTTTCCCTTCACTGCAAAGATTCTGGAACTATTTTCATAGAATCATTTAGGTTGGAAAACACCTTTAAGATCTTGAGTCTAACCATAAACCTAACACTGCCAAGTCCACCACTAAAAGTCCACCTTGACTCCTAAGCACCATGTCTACTTTGCATACAATCACGTGTCTGCTTCAGCAGAAATATAATTTCCCTATGCCATCCAATGTTTCTCAAAGTAATTGCCTGACCCTAACCAGACATCTACAAAATAAGATCACCAGAATGTTCATGTAGATGATCAGAAGATTATAAAGATCTTCAATTATCTCTTTACAAAGTTATTTGCATTAGATATTAGGAAGCTTAGACATAAAATGTCTATCAGTAAGAAGTGCATCAGGCACAGGAGTCATGCCATTTTATTTTCCTCCTGAACTTTATCCACCCAAGGTAGTGAGACAAAATAGGGCTGTTAGTTCTGCCAGAAACCCCAAAGAGGAGTGTGATTTATATCCCCGTACTTCCTTCAGATCCCAGACAAATAGAACACGGCAACATGGTGAAATAAGTACACGTGATTCTTTTTAAGGAACACACCAACACAGATGTGAACAGTTTGGCGTATATGTACACATCTAGCTGTTCAGACAAAACCTCAGAAAACATGGAATGACATTACCTATTGAACCAGACCCAGTATAGCAAGCCTGGTCATCACAGTAATAGCTACCCAGCTCCTGAAGCTAATCTGACTCATGTGTTGACCAGTTCCAAACAGGAGTGAAACATGACTGCTCACATCCGCCCATGTAAACATGCCCACAGTGGGTGCTGGGAACCCCTGCCTCTGAGTTTGCACTCTGGGCTATCTGGTAAAGAAGCCACAGGATAATCAAGTTATTGGATATTAACTATCCAGTAATATCCAAATTATTGGATGCTACAGCAGGCAGCTCAAGTAGCTGTAATGTTTTGGCCAGAAAATATGATTTGTGTGGAACAAACTTAAATTTCCTTCAATTTTAATGTCATCTCAATACTGCTTTCTTTCCATCGTTCTGAGTTTTCTCTTTAAAGTATTAATAAATTCTATAACTTAATCTAAAGTATATTATTTTAAATTGGCTATTTCCTAAGTTTGTAATACCAGTTGTAATCTTTGCCAGCAAGAACTACCAGGCCATGCAGAGCACTCGCTCTTATACCCTGTGCACAAGCTCTGTCTAGCACTCAAGTGACCGGCAGAACAGTAAACAATTATGAAATGCTGTCGGCATCCAAAGCTGCCTACAGTTTCTGCTGACACTGGATACATTTTCTTCGTAGATAGGTTAGCAGAGTCGTTTCTGGGTCCACATCTTTTTCCACCACCTGCAAGAAAGGAAAGGTACTGTTAACACAGAATGCTTTGCAACACAGATTATGTTCATTGGAAGGAGAAAGTTTGGTCTTTATGCAACTTCTTTTCCAAAGCAGGAGCAGAACCACTGATTAACTCTCTTGACTAGGTTCAGCAATGTTGGTTGTATATCCACACACAAGATTTCCTTTAATTTATCGTGACAGAGAAAAGTATATGCATTACATACATCAGAGTTTTCCAGCCATAGCACACTGAGGCAAATCTTAAAAAAACACTGCATCAAAAATAGCAAACAGAATTAGTAGTGAATGGAGAGAGAAAGAATTGTGTTTTGTCTCAAGTTTTGAATTTCTGACACCTCCCCAAATTGCGTCTCATCTTCATTGACCGTGCATAACTGACCCCTATCCCTTCTCCTTCTTACTATTATGAGCAGATAAGCAGAATGACCGAAACAGCATCAGTCCTAGACTTTGCAGAGAGAAAAATCAGCAGTGGGAACCCTAACATGACCACTGCAGGGCAGACAGCAAGCACCAACCACCTTTAAGTTTCTCTTGCTTCCCTGCTAATGCTAAATCAATCAGTGTTACATTAGTAGCCATCCTAAATGTGAAATTCCAGCCAAGAAGAAATTGGAAAGATCCATGGATGGAAAGTTCCATCCTATTAGTGAACAACACTATTAGTAGTTATCTATTAGACATAAAATTAGATTTTACTTCAACTTTTTCCCCATGGTCAGAAACCAAAGTTCTGTTGCAGAGCTTGTCTTCCTCTTTTTCTGTTATTAAGAGAGCGTCAGGAACTTTTCCAAATTCACTGTGCCAGAATGTAATCATGTGTTCTTGGCTCTTACACTGGGAAAGTCTTAAATACAATAGTTACAGTTTATTTAAATTAATCACTTCTCGTTTGAAGGGTAAATTGAAACAGAGGTCATTTGTGCAAGGCTTTTTTCTTACTGATAAGAAACCTCCACAACCTCTGCTGCTTTAATTTTATGCCTTGGACACGTGATGGGGTTATTCTAAAGAGACAAGGCTCATACTTCCTATCTGAGTCCACGTTTTTAGAACTGTCCGATAAAGTTACTGCTACAAAACACAACTGGTCATTTTTTGCACATCTTATCCCTGCACTGGGGATAATCTACAAAAAAACCCTGGAGTTTGTTCATCCAGCTTGGGGATGCTTTGCTGTAAATGACGCTGCACCCCTGTTTCACAGTAAGCACATATATCCCTCTGCAGGAGTTCAGTAAACAGACAGATATGAGCAGGTAAGTCCAAAAATGCCTATTAGTGACTATTAGTGGCCCATGGACAAAAGGCCTTTTGCACCATTTCATAGCCAAAGAGCCTTCCCAAGCAACTCACACTTTCACAGTCAAGCTAAATTTCTTCCTCTAGGCTGCTTTCTGTTCTCAGTGGCCACTGCGAACCCTTCCAAAGCAGCTTCCAGCCAGGCACAGAGAACAAGCTTCAGAATAGTTTTCCAGATAAAGACTATCAAGCTTATTCTATGTTTAGACCAAAGAAATGTCTCAAGAACTTTTCTTGAAAGAATCCAAGAAGCACTCTGTTATGTACTCAAACCAAGCAATTAAAAGTTTGTCCCAATAGCTCCTTTTCAGGAAGTTAAGTAAGAAACACAACTCAGGCCTATCCCTCCATTTCAGCAAAGCATTTAGCCACTCAGATCCACAGAATTTTAGTGAAATGCTTCAGCACATTTTATGCTTTCAAGTCAAACCTTTGCTCAACTTTATCAGAAAGTGGCTCCCACTACACAAGAGAATATGTCCTGAACAGCCCACACTCTTACCCTGGTCAAACCAACAGCCCGGGATTCCTGTTTCAGGCCCTTCAAACCACTCCATTGTGGCTGTACATCTGCAACTCTGGCACAGATTTGAGATCAGAGGGAGATAAGGTGTAAGAGTTTGGAGGACATTCTGGATTAAACCAAATCACACACGTCAGAGAGGGAGGAATAATTTCTTTACATTCAAGTTCTTCATGAGGGTATGTTTGTTTATGAGTCTTTCTTGCTGGACAGACAGTAAGAACTTTTTAGTGTTCCTGCCAATTGTCACTGATGCTGGTCTTGTCCTCCAGCATGTCATTCCTCCAGCGGTTTGTTACAATCACCTGCTGTGATTTGTTCTTGAAACATTTTAAAACCCTGTGGGTGGGGAAAACATCTTCTCTCGACTGATGCCCAGAACAATATGATCCACAGTTTAATATTTTGCCCATCAAAACAATCATTGCTCACCTTTCCCAGTGTCCTTGGACAGAAGGAACTGAATTATATTCATTGCCTTCAGGGGGAGTAGGATCAGCCTAGTACATATTGCAATTAAAGAAATATTTCCTTTTTGCTTCCTTTTTGCTCAGTTACTCTTTGGTGGCTTTTGTTATGTCTTGTTTTTAAAAAAATGTCATATTGCTAGATACATCAAAGCAATGGCTACGTTTTGACATGCTCAAAACCATAGATTTTACTGCATGTGGTAGCTTAAATATTAATCAAATGCAGACAGAAACTTTGTTAGAATTGTTAGGGTGGCAATGACAGTCAAAATGACTCCCAACACATTTGCTGTGTACTGCTGTGTTTTTACTAGACATATATTTGTTTGCTGATTCTAGGAATCTTAAACACTTGGATTACCTCAGCTGAGAGACCAACCAGGCCCTTATTGTTCTTCAAGCTTTAAATCCTGCATGGAACAAATTCCTAAGCACAAGTGTACACTTTTAAAGGCCGTTGGCTGGTCCAGAAAGACGTTGAGCTCAGTTTCCCATACAAAACTTAGATCTCAATAAATATTTTGTTTGCTGTCTTCTCTACCTGCCTTTCACTAATTCAGATAACTTCGCCTTTACAACATAAAGCGTCATATTTAAATTAGTATTTGCAGAAAGTTTAAAAAATGGATTTTTCAATTTAAAAGGACAGTAGTTGACCAAGGTAAATAATGGAACAAAAAAGAAAACAGAAACTTTCCTAGTTTACCAAGCAACATGCTAAGCTTTGCATTTGCTAGGGTCTTTGAATAAGAAACAGATGCTTTTCTGAATAACAACTTCCATTCAATCATTAGTCTTTAGTAGCCTAATTAGTTGCAAGAAGAGAAGGTGAGTGGTTTTAACTAGATTGCATGCAGCAAGTCAGACTAGTCAGCAGGAAAGTTCCCCCTGGACCTTAAAATCTGTGAATGCGTAATCCTGAAGTCAATGAGAAATTTCAAATTCATTTACTAGGGAAAAGGATTAGAACACCGATGAACAAAATGAATATAAGCACACAATGTAAATCTGCTATTGGTCATGAGAACATTTCATTCTGCTTTAAACCAGCATGCTGAAAACTTGTAATTCACTGTTTATATAGGACCCAGAGGGTACCAAAGATCAAAAAAATCCTGTATTTCAGCTGGTCTCATCTGCAATCAAACATCCACAGCCTTTGGAGGAGGTCTAATATGGCTTCCAGCATAGACCCCTTCTTAACATTCAGGACAGAAATATTGACTCCATGTGTTTGAACTGAAATTACACGTTACATGTGCACGACACTTGTCAGCTGAGGAAAACAAAATTGCCATTATTAGTTTTAAATTGTGTGTGCTGTTTTCCATTCTAGTCTAGGCAGACCATCAAGATAACTTGGTGTTAGTCATGTGCCAAACTTTATGCCCAGTGAAGTAAACAGATGCTTAAAATAAACAATCCTGAATGTGAAATATGCTCAGCTGTTCTCAGGAGACTTTTTGTTGACACCACTGCACACTGGACAAATGCAAGAGGGAAGGATTTGCTGCCATCAGAGTCCCTATCTTATCAACCACCTCTTATCGTTCAGTTTTGTCCTCTGGCAGAGTATCAGCAGCACATTAGCAATGTCGAGCTGTCACAAACTCACACAGCAGTAACCTTTCCCACCGTCCACGCTTATTACATGCTTTGCAGCAAATCAACTGGAATATATATTCAGGACTCCAGATGGATGGAGGCATATGCAAACATGCTACCTGCTCTTCCAGCGGCATTGCCTGGGCACTTCCCCCTACTCCTCCCATCACACAACCTCTCCTGTGCAGAAATGTCCCGGCAAACTCAACATTTGTCACCACAGATTAGATACCCTAAGAGTCCAATTCTCTCTCTTTAAACCTGCATTTGGTGGGAGTGTAATTCTAGCCATTTAGGCAGCACACTCAAAATGGGACTAGAATAAAACAGTCACTGAAGGCTCTGGGTAGAGCACAACCCAGGAGACCCTCCCCTTTCTGATCAAGTGGAACCTGCTCCTTTGCTAGAACCCATGCTTCCATGAGCCAGCAGGGAAAGATGCTGAGAAGATAGCATCAACACACAGAATGAGTTGGTAGACCGGTAGTATTAATCCTTCCCTGATGGTTTTTTTTTTTTTTAGCCAACAACTGCCAAGATCACACCGCAATAAACTTTTTTACATATGCACAAGGTCAGCTCTGAGATTTGACTATTCCATAAAAGTGTGAAAATGCACAGTTCCATAAAAATTGCTGTAATGCACCAAGGGCAATCCCTTAGCTTCAGCCATCATAAAAAGAGACAGCAGATACAAAAGGAACTGGTTGTCTTCTGCTGCTACCCTTCAGGGTCCAGACTGCTCTTTCTCCCATTCTCTGCCTCTCCCCACATGCATAAGTGTCCCACAGAACCAGTTCTGTGCAGCTCAGGCTCTTCTCCTTTGCTTTGACTAATACACGTTTTCATATGTTAGCCAAGAGTCTCCCCCAGGAAGACGGGCTTTTCTACCCATTTACACACTGCAATGTTCCTGTAACACCTGAGCACCAAACAGTGCTGAGGCAACATCTGTCAATGTATATAGGAATTTGTTTATAAATTCTTCATAATTGCCATAAGTGGCATATTGGTTTTGAACCTTAGCTGGTCTGGCACCAGAACTACAATTCTCTTTCATTAGTGTGTATCAAAAAAACCCAAAAAACCAAGACAGTACACTTGATCTGTATCACCTGACATGTTTGTGGCAACCTCCTACCGTGAGACTCAAAAAGTTCCCCATTCACCCCCTAAAAACTGCAGTTCAGGATAGGGATCTGAAGTCACTAAAACCTTCAGGGAACAAGAAGACAACAACTTACTCGTATACCACCCTGTGTCCATAATAGCAGAGAATGCATCAGATTAAATTCACAGATTATCATGTGCCACTGCTTCATAATCTCAATTACCAGACTCAACTACCTTGTCATGATTAACTTGGAGCTTCAAAGTTTTCACCTAGCTCTAGAAACAATGAATGACCAATACATCAATTAATGTTGACATATGAACCACCACTGATCTGTGTGAGGAAAGCTCCAGCTGTCATCCTTTATAAAACCTCAGAACTGGTTCTACATCAGTATTACATTCAAGAGCTCTTTGACTAATTTATAATAGATAAACTTCATTCTTTGCCTAAGTATCGATAATTAGATAAAACAAAACTTTGTTATCAAGTGTTCTAGTACCTTGGAAAGTTCAAATTCCATCCATCCAGTTCAAGATCCAAATTCATAACTAAAACATCCTAATTGTAGCAACAATCTTATCAACATTTACACTTGATTAAATTAGCATGAAAAATCAACAACAGCAAAATTGATATTAATCCTGTGTCATTCTGTAGAGCCAGTCATAGAGCTTTTTAACCAACAAGAATATTGTGCTATCCCCTCAAGGGACTAAAAATTAATTCTCTAGCCCAAACTTCATGCTGCATGTGATTTTCCCCAAAGCAATGCATAGGGGACGTCCACAAACTCCTGTCTCCACCGTACACAGGGGACGTGCAACCCTCTCCCCTCCCCACAGTGCCCAGCTGGAATTAGCTTTGGCCCATGTTTCCCTTCTCAAGTATCTAGAGAAGGGAAAGACAGTGGGGTAAGACTGGCATGGAGCTGAGCTCAGCAACAGAACTAAATTGGTGCTCATAGTTCAAATAAAAGGCAGCCTGAAGAGTCAAGGCTGCAGTGAGAGCCAGGGGAAGTCCAAACAGAGAGGGGTCTCTGGTACAAACTGTTCAAAGGTGTCCAGCACATACAAGGACCACCCCATGTTCCTGTGGAACACAGTCACTTCTAAGGCAATTGCCAGCAGCTGATTGAGGAAACAGTATCAGTTAACAGGCTTTGATTTTAAAGGGTTTTCTGTTTAAGAAAAACAGAAATGGAATGAACTTTTTACTTAAATCCCTTTTTAAAAAATCAAATGTCAGAACTACTTACTGAACATATAAATTATATATGGATGCTTACATTTGAGTTACAGTTTCCAGATTTATTGTCATTACCAAAATTATTTTGAGTAGCAATGCCTGTACTGTTAGTGCAGCTTTATTTTAAAGTAGTTACCTCAGAATTGCAGTAAATAATTGCCAACAAATCTAAAATGTAAAAGGAACATTATATTAGAGTTATTATATTAAAAGAGTTGTGTTACTCTTTTAATAATTCACAAGGTGAAGTCAAAGAAGAGAAGCAGCCACCTAGCAAAGCAATAAATAATCTTCATAATTTAATATTCAAAAGCCACAGCAACGGTGCTGGTATTAGAAAACTTCATAGGGGGAAAAAATTACTAGAGAAATAAGTAATCAAGCCACAAGCCAGACAGAAAGCTGGAATCTTCCTTACCTTTTTACCATTCACAAAGAAAACAAGTTCATCCCTTGTCTCATTTGGAGCCATCCTGCACACCTCTCAAAATTCACTCCACCAATACCAGGGATCACCCTTCCCAGAAAAGCCCTACACCCCACAGCAACACGACAAGTAATGCGAGTCTGCCTCAAGAATGTTGGACTTTATTTCTACATCTGTGCCCTGTGAAACCCCATATTATATACGAGCCAAGGGAGAGGCGTGCCAGCTGCCTTTGGTTGGTGCTTCTGCAGCGGGAATGACAGAAAAGGAGCTGGAACCAGCAGAGCGACCCGCCCCCTTTAATATAGCAATAGATCACAATTCAACTGCGTTCCCTTTAGATTATACTGTTAGGCTCAGGGCACTCGGAGTGTGCCACTGTCACAGCTGCCAGGAATTCACAGTATTTTGCAATCCAACACAAACTCCCAGCAAGGGGGAAGGAAGTGGGGGGCATTTTCTCCAACTAGCCCTCGCTGAATATTGACAAGATAAAGCTCTGTTGCATAAGCCATCCACCACACAGAGGTCTCTCATGAGAGCACCTGCTTATTTTAAAGTTTCTCAATGCGTGCGCATCAGCTACTAGATGGACTGCAAGACCATTCCAGTATATTTCCTTAGGGTCTTAAAGCTACAGCACCCTCCACCTGCAAGGATGTAATTTAAATGGATATGTATTTGTGCAGATAAAAGCAAATCTGGAAAACTGACTGAAAAGAGATGCTGAGCTAAGACCATGATGTGTTCACTGGACCCAAAGCATTTAGGCTTACTTTTTTTTTGGCTTAACCCTCACATCCTGGATTCTTGGTGCATGTTGCCAGTGAAATGCAGAGGGAAGTCAATGTTTTGAAGAATTTTTTTTTCTTCCATTTCTTTGGGGGTGATTTCTCCTGATTTCTCCATTACACAACTGTACATTTGTGCATTATTTAAGTCTTCTCGGTTTCATCGCAGAATTATCCACAGACCCCTAGATGTGATGCGTATTGGTTTCACAAACGAGACATCTATACCCCTAGTTGTGGTTGAAAGTTCCTCCACAAACCAGCATGTTTCCAAAGTCTCATGCAAGCATCCTAGCACTGTACTTAACCTCGTCTGCTTTATTTTGATTTTTGTGACTCTGCTTTCCTTCTTCAGCATTCTTCAGGCTCTTTAGTTTCAAGTAGATTTTTTTTGTTTTCTTAAAATCTTGGGAAAGCACTACGTCAAAGTCTCCCTCCCAGGAACCTCTCTGAACAATTCACAAAGTAACAAAACCTAATTAAATTACCATTTCCAGAAACAGTCTTTCCTTCAGTATTTTAGAAATATGTTGGAGTGAATACAATATGTACATTATTTTTACCAGCTTTATTCCATTGCCCAATCTACCCCCTGAAAAAAGTATCAAACATTGTCTCAGCACTTCATTGCAGACGTTTAGTTAGCTGAAAGTATGGTTCATAACAAACTTGTGCTTAACACCAGCTGCCTTAATCTACTCTTAGAGTGAAGCTGTGCAGAGCTGAACCAGTGCTGACACCTATTGTCTGGCACCTCCCATTTTGTAACACCAGAATATTACAAAAACGACGCTTTTATCCAAGGAATCTTCAAGCTCCATTGCTTTATATCTCTGTGCAAATTTACACAAGCACTACCCTCACGTAGGAAGCATCTCAAAATCAGCGTACACAAGTTTAGTACTCATAAATAGTTTGTAATATTTTAAATAACAATTATTACTCATAACCACAAGCAACATGTTACAGCAACCTTAAAGCAACTAGCCATTACAGCATACATCAAACATGTTTAGTTTCCTAATCTGTATTTTCCATAATGCATGACGTTGTTTTTAGGTTTAACAATGACAGATAATCATGTCACCTCTTTTTTAAGGTGACGTGTAAATTTGTCCCTTGCCTGGTAAAAACCTTATAGCTAAACTATCCAAACCTCCTAAATCAGTAAGCAGCATTGTACGATATTCTATCATAATGTTTCTTTTTCACCCATCAACCCACTATATATGTAATATAAAAATAAACACATGCATAATAGTGACCCCTACAAGTAGATTACACAGTAATATAAACATTCATAACTCAACCCAGCAGTGTCACTGATCACCAATACCAAATTCATTCATTTTCTCACAGCCCTGCCAGGATGGTCTATTACCGTACCCATTTCACAGGTAGAGAGCCAAGATTCCTCTAACAGAATTTTTCCAAATCCTTTAAGTAACTCTGGAGCATGAGAGCTTGTGCCATTGAAGCCTCTTCACCATTTTTGGAAATCCCACCCCAAGCAGAACAAGAAGACTATCAGAAATTACAGAGAAGAAAATGGGAAAAAAACCCACAAACCCAAACATCAGTAAACTTCTGTAACATATTGGTAGCTCCACTAGCATAGAACTCCCTTAAATGAGCTAAAATTAACAACTTTTGGGGTTTTTTTGATTGTTTAGTTAAACACAAATTACGTACCAGACAAAGCATTCTGACTTACCGAACAGTTAAAGTCTAGCAGGTTTCCCAGTCTAGAAATCATCCCTTTGCTTATTCATAAATCACAGATGGGCATGTTTTAGAAATTCAAAACTCCTTGCAGCCTCACTCACTTACTAAAGAGCTAATAAAGCAGTAGATATTAGTCAAAAATAAAATAATTAAAAAAAAAAAATAGCAGCTGGCTTTTCTCATTCTGATTGGTTCATCCTGCAGATCTGGCTGTTGTAATCATAAAGGTAATCTTCTACAGATGATCATATGCATAACTCAAATACAGTGAAATTTATGGAAAACACCTCCAGAATTAGGTAAGTGCATGAAAGTACAACAAACGCCTGAAGTTATAAAGGTTTAAAACAAACAAAGGTAAGGTTTGTTGCTGTATTCTTACGGGAAATGGGAGGGAAGAGAGCACAGACAGCTCTGAAGAGGAATCTGCAGAGGGATTTATGAGCAGCAGTTTGGTAAAGGACATAGTAAAGAAAACAAAGTCCCAAGTCAGTGCTTTAATGCAGCTCACCTGTATGAAGCATCCAGTGTTTCCACATTAACTCTGTGTGCCCTGCTGTGCCTCTGCACGACTTCCACAAATGTATGACGTATCCACTGTTGCTAAAACACACAGACAGCATCTTTCAGGTGAAACTGAAACAATTAGGGATTTATATACTGTTTTATTAAAGATTCCCCTTCAGAGCATAAACTATAAGTGGTTGTGTTGCTTTGTGTTCTCTGTATAAATTAAAATAATAATCACACAATATTGATTACGGACTGTGAAAGTGAAGGCAGAAAGCGTTGCCTCAGGAAGGCTGTTCTCCTCAGCATCACCTATTGACAACAGGCTCCTGGAATAAGTGGAGTTTCTGGCTGGAGAGGGACATTCATCCTTTATTGGCAAAGTCTCCCAAAAGATCTCAAAGAAATAGAACCTTTTCAGGATCCTAACACAAGCAGTAAACTTATTTACAGTAACAAAAAAATCCCATAAAATTGCTGTATAAGTATGAAGATAAGGTCTTGCATATTTTTTCAAAGGCATCTCTCAGAGTGGCAAAAAAATAAAAATCATAAGTTTCATGCACTTTCTTATAAAGCATCTAAATTCCTTTCAGGTTACAGATAAAGCTCTGAAAAAGATCATAGTCACAATGCAAATATACATTGGAGCTCCTCTTTGAGGTCTGTGAGTGGATACTAGCTCATTATTCATGAGTCACTAATCACTCAGTGTTTGGCTTATAATTGTATGAATATTGTCTCATTGTATGGGTTCATTTCATGAATTATGACCTCTTCACCTGCATTTGAAGATGGGTGGAGTTTAATTATAGTTCTTTCCTTAGTTCTACCACCAGTTTCCTCTGACAGCAAGAAGAAACACACAGAGGTAGTTCTGCCTTCTGTTGAGAAGTGCTGGTTATCACTGGTCTTCAGAACAAGTAGCAAAGCACAGTTTTTGTTTCAATTAATTTGTGGTTTTTCTGTGGGTGTTTCGAGGAGGAAGGGGCAGCTGCAACAACCACATCAAGCTCCTCAAGCACCTCTTCCCTGACACTAAATGATACCCTGATATTCCAAGATCCCTGAGCAGGCAAGTAGGAGCTTCTGAGACAGTCTAGATAATTAAAAGCTAGTTCCTGTACCTAGATTGCACAGCACATTAACCACACACAGGGGTTAATTTTCCACTGCTTTTCTTTCCAGAGGTCTGCCTCCCATATTTTGTTCTACCCCTATGAAAGTATGGAGGAATTTTGCTCAGGAGATGATTAAATCTAGTTTTCTCCTGTCTATAGACCAAATGCAGTCTGTCATATGGCTCCTTGTCAAACCAGCTATATGATGTAAATTTCTATTTAATATACTATCCTAAAACTGTCTGGGCATCTACACAAGTCCTCTGGCTGCCCTGTGTATCTCACTGCTAATCACTTCCTCATTGCAGAATGCAGTATTTTGGTGGACAGTTTATTGCAAAGACAAGAAATCCTCCACAGCTCCTCCTGCTAACAAAAAAAAAAAAAAAAAAAAAAGGCTTCCTGACCCAATGCAGAATTCAGTTGTTCTGTTTGTGAAGGATTTGTGTGACAAAAGCCTGTGAGCGTTCTCTGAAAGTTTGTCCAAGAAAAAGACTCACTCTTCACAGACCCTGCCTAAACAGAGACCTAAACATCTTGGTACCTTGAACAATGATTTCCTTCCACCTTATACCATTAAGATGACTGACAGTTGTCGAAAGTGGCTTTATCTAGGCAGGACAAGTATGGCAAGTCAGTCCACAGAGAATTTCAGAAGAGCTTTGTTATTGGTATAAGGCAGGAGAGCAGATGCCATCAGCACCACTAAAACAGGTGGCTGTCTCAAGTTACAGCCATCATGGTCAGCTTGCATCCCCCACTTCGTTTTTCTTCAAAGTAATTCTGAATAATTTGCCACTAAGTAATAGTAACAGACAATAAACATCACACAAGAAGGAAAAAATCCCACTGTAAAATTACAGACGGTGCTGGCTCAAAAGCAATTGCTATCAACTCAACATAAATCATTTAAGGTGAAAATTAAGAAAGCCATAAACATTATAGTGGCAACACTGAAGAATTCCCTTCCAAGAGAAGCAATGCATGAAGGAAAGATTAAGTGCTTTCAAAGCAAACTTTGAACAGCTTCCAAACTGCATAATGTTATGCATATATTACAGAAAGTGAAACTTAAAATAATTTAAGTCCTGTGTTTCCCCTCCTATCTTACCTCATGTCGAAAAGAGATATTTTTCTAAAGTCATGTTCCTGATATCCTACAGTCTTAACCTGAAATAAAAAGGCCTTCATACTCCCAAAGTAATTTTAAGATTGGACAGGAAAGAAAGCTGACTGGAGAAAGAATGGAATGACATACATATTAAACGTGTCTAAGAATCCCTGACTACTCAGAAGATGTATTCTTGATTACCTGGATTATTTCCAAACATAAGTGCCTCAGTAAGAGATTAATGTATTCATTCCATTATACTTCCTATTTTTGCATGATGAACTTCCATATCCCAAATATTTCTGATCACTTGCCCTAATTGCCCTTTCTACCATCTGATGACAAATACAATGAAGTTTTCATTTGCCTTTTGAATGGGAATGACTTCCTCTTTTTATGAAACTCTTTTGCCTCCACTGTTATTTTGTATCCTGTGTTATTTTATATCTGAACATAAAAGATAGAGCTGATAGTTTTCATGGGCTGGCAGGAGGTTACTTTGCAGGATTCAAGCAGGGGAAATGAGGTTGAGATTATTGACCAACAAATGAATTATGGAGCTGATGCAATAAAAATATCCAACATGACTAAAGCAGACGTGTAACTAGAGTACAGATATACCTGTACTTTCAGGAGAATACTGCCAATTTATCTTGATGTAAACACGATTAACAACCTTGTTAAATTAAGATGATAAGAAGGGCTTTAACCAAATAACTTAGAAAAAGTACCTGAGGAAAAAAAATGTTGAAATAGTAAGATTCGGTGTAAAGAAGCATGTATTTAGGAATTCTGAAAACTGCTTTTCACAGGACAAGGTAAGTGTGCTCTTATGATAAACAAGACTGAGACTGTAGAAATTGATAACAGATTGCTAGTTGTTTTCTGCTTGCTGTTATCTCTATTACTTGCTATACAGGAACATGAATCACACCTCTGTCTGGTTTCTGCTGAGTAAACCAGCAGTTTCTTTGCAATGATTTTTTCAGTCATCCTTCCAGGAGATAAATCAGATCTAGACAAAGCACTTCAAGTGGTCAGTAGCCAACATCACTCACTTTAATAAAGATGACATAAAAGGATTTTATTCCCTTGTACAAAATTTGACCTATTCTATATAATCAAAACCACAGTGGAGTTGAATCTGGAATTTCAAATCTATCTCTCTTTGATGACTATGATGGTTCCAATTCTAAATTAGATTCCATACATAAAAACTATGACATTTCTGTCCCAGGAGAGTTGCAGTAGTGGTCCTGTAATATTATTTGGTATATTACCACAATAAACTATTTCCAAGAAGAGATTTCAATTTTTGCACCACAAAGCCTGCCAATCTAAAACAAAAGCCTCTGAAGAAAAAAATATAGGTTGAGAGAACCCAGAGGAAAGACCTAGGTCTTTTCATAGTATTTTCATTATAACAATTACTGTAGCAGATAACAGCTTTTAGGAGGGACTAGTGTGAAGCCTGTAACATGCAACCTGCTGCATATACCCTGTCTTACAGAATATTAAGCACAAATACAAACAGTACTGGACTGAGAACTGAAGAAGTTGAGGAATTGAGAGGATTCTAGCATCATCAATACCAAGCCTTTAATACCAAATATCTTTCTTAGCAGGTGCTAAGAAAGTTCCATGGTTCTCTGAATCAAACTAATCGCATCATCCCATATCACAGCTGGGCATGGCAGAAGCAATTTTTTGTATCAGATCTTTCTTTTTGTGAATTTATCTGTTGCACTGGTCAGGTAATATTTGCACGTGTTCAGAGATTTTACTTTTTACATTGAATCCCCCTAGTCAGAAGTTTATTATTCTCAGCCACTTTTACTGTGATTGTGAACTCCACTTTTCTATGAGTAGAACCTATATTTGTGATAAAGAAAAGGCAGGTATTTTATACCTAATTTTTATTATTTAAAGTGTACAAAAACATCCTTTTAAAAGGAACATTCTTAGAAAACCAGCCTTTTTATGCATCACACTTATAATTTCCATGTGGATAAAAAAACTCTAGTTTGCTTTTCTCATCTTACAGAAGAAATTACTGCAGTAAAAAAAGTTAAACAACCTGACCAAACAACCTGACCAAACAGCCAGGTAAACAGTGATGACACTAAAGGTGAAATTTTCAAGAGTACTCAGTGCTGAGCTCTTTTCTCACTACACTCAGTGGGAGAGAAGTTAAATAAATATCAAATGTTTTCTGAATAATTCCATCTAGTGAGAAACCACCCACTGTTTTTCACTGAGACCAGAATCTGCACCCAGAACCTAGACCCTGTTGTCTGAAACATGTACATATCTTCACTTTGTTTACAGTTCCCAGCACCGATGCCCCAGCAAAAGGATGCAAAGTCAAAGTAAGATCAATTAAAGCAAAAGTAAACACCATAGACTGTTTTCCCACACTGACCCAAGAGGCCTGAAAGCAACATAAGCTTGAAGATCAATGCAAGTACTACCAATTTTCCTGGAAGGGTTTTGTTTTCTGAAATAAGAAACAATTATAGAGTAGTTTATTCCACAATGGATAATCCAGTGAAAAGCAGGAGAGTTTAGAGAGTTCAAAGCATATTCTGTTTTCACAACTCCTAGATGTCCATTATGTCTTCTCTGGATAAAGATTTGGAGCAAGTACAGCCACTCAAGTATTGTTGCAGTCTCCTAAGATATAAACTGAATGGTTTAATTTATAGTTATTCACATCTCTTTATTGTATCTCAGGAAAATCTCTTCATCAAAAGAAATGCATTTTACATTAAAATCACTAATAAAATATATATAGATAAAACTGAATACCATCCAGTTTGGGGGCATCTTTGATTTTATGAGATGTAATTCCCACGGTTCAAGTTTCTCAGGTCCTCTAACTTGATCAATGTTCACGTCAGCATTTCTTGTAAGAAAAAAGCCATAATTGTCCCTGATCCCTTACCTACACTGACGTCAGAGGAAGTTTGGATGCAGAAAGATAACACGATGTTCAGGATGAACTAAAGTTTAAAAAAAAATTAAGACCTTTCATGGTCAGGGTCTGCTGATCTGTGAAAGCCTGACTCAGCAGCAACTCTGGGAAAAAGCAGGCCCCTATTGGGCGAGGAGAGGGAGCGGATCCCCCAGCTGGTCAGTTGGAGAGGTCAGCGGTGGGACCACAGGGAAGGTCAAGGGCCTGGCAGACAGTAGCTGGACCCTGTGCCCAGCCAGGGCAGGCAGGGATGGCCAGCGGGGCAATTCCTTTGCCTGGCCTGCTCTGGTTGCTCTACAGCCCTCCGCAGGATCCCAGCACTGGGATATGGCTTACCATCCACCGATGGCAGCTCCTCCAGGCTAAGACTTGGTGGACACCAGCTTAAATATAGCAAAACCTTCTCATAAGCAAGGATTAAAAGAAGAAAAATGATGTGCAAAAAAAATAATAATCAGATATTCCACTACTTATACGAAAGATAACTGATCCTCAGTGGATGTCCTTGCCCCTACCTCAGTCTGTGCCATGCCATCTACTGGCTATTCCTTACAACTTGAAATGGCCTCAACTGAGCAGTCTGTGAACACCCGCTATTTCTAGAAGTGCCATGGGATAGATAGCTAGGTAATGTAACCACCCAAAGCAGAAAAAAGCCAATAGCTACAAAAAAAAAAGAGAGCAGAGGCACTTTTAAAGCAATTTAAAAAAAAAAATAATACGAGCATGGGAAAACTACTTGATTTGACAAATACATTTGTTTCTCTGAAATAAAATCTCTAAATTATTTCATCTATCAGTTAAAAAGTCTTCTGGCCCTACCCAAACTGACAAGGCACAGCAGGCACACAGGCTTCCTATCAGATTCAACTTCTCCTGCATTGCATAGGACACTTCAACAGCTGCCCTGACGAGCTATAAATAATTAACTTAATCCACATTGTGCAAGTAACAGAGCAAAAGATTACAAAATCCATGTATGCAATTGAGACATGTTACATTGGGACACCCAGAATACACCTCAGCAAGCTGATTGTCCTTTTCTAGTTTTTATACAGAAGATGGAAAACATTGACAAATACATACGTAGCCTAAGCTAAATCTGATTTAAAATACAGAAGTCCTAGGCTGGAGGAAAAGAAAAACATTTTTAAAAATACTGAGGTTGTCATATAACATTACTCAAGTTGAACATCAACAAAAACCCCACATAAAAATAGCTATTCTATTTATTCCTTTGTAAAAGCTGGAAGGGATGTGACATCTGGCAAACCAAGCTAAACTAGAGTAAACAGTCTGTCTAAGTTTCTTCCTTCCCCCTTTCAATCTATATTCTGGCAAAATGATGGCAGTTTTCCTGTAGGCTTCTTATTTTTAAAACTTCTTCACAAATCATTTTAGATATATGGATAATGCAAGCTTCTGCAAGTGTTTTCTGCAACTCTTCTTTACTCACAAAAAGTTTGCAAACAAGTGTGACCAATTACATATACTATTCAATCATCACACAATTGACAGTATTCATTTCTTTGGCTGAGGAAGGCAAACTCCTGTTTCTGTTGTTTGGTGAGACTTTACATCCCTCTTCACTGACTCCCAATTAAAAAAAAAAAAAAAAAAATCAAGACCAAATTCAGCATTTCTGTTCTAGTCTTTCCATGTAAAGGGTGTCTCAAGATCACTGCACACTCCGGAACTATTAAACTGCTGATCTGTTTATCCCACACCTCACACGGTGTTTTAAATAAGCATCTTTGAGCTACAAGAGAATGAAAAGTTGGTTGCCAAGTTATGGCAATACATTGGAACTCGCTTTCCTCAAGGGAAAGGAGAAATCAGCCCAGATGACACCATCTTTAATATCGAAAAACACATGGTTGGAAAGGCACAGGCAGGCACCAGTCTCAGCAAATACGACAATGCTCTGATGAAGAAGCTCTAAGGGAGCGATGATGTCAAATGAGGTCTAGAGCTTTGTTCCACTCAGATGCAAGAGGACTTCTCTGATGTCATCTTTTGTATTTCAAGAGTCTTCTGCCAGCTCTCGGGTGGTATGGTGTTCAGCCTGGGCTGAGCCATTCCAAAAGATGGGAACTGAGTTTTCAGCGCTCTTGGAGCCAGACATTCTTGCATTCCACTGAGTTGAACGTCCACAAGTTCAGCAGGGGACCCTCTATTCAAATACGCCCACAGACTAAGTCCAACAGGGGTCACAGTGTTCACACAGTTAGATATCTCATCTATGGCTATAACTAGGTATTTTGAGATTCTCAGCCAGCTCCATAGAACTTCGGGGTGCAAGAAAGAAAAGGCTGGAACACATGGATCTTGATGTTTCCTTCTTGTCATTCCGCATTTCTTTCAGCTTTTAGCCTTACTCCTCCACAATCAATCGTCTTAAGAACATGATTCTTAACCACTCTGAGCTGAGAGTTTCTACTTAGCATCTACTTTATCTTTGATTCATCCAGAACTGTGACTTGAAGTGTTCCTTCAAAGTTTCCAAACAGAATAATCATAAGCATGCTTTGACAATGATTCCCCTAATGAAGTTTCTTGAATGAATCCCACTACAATATCTGTTCCTAAATCTTGTGGCTCTCTCTCCACAAATTATAATGAACTCCTGAAAACCCATGTTGATTCAGGACACCTGCCATGTGTTTAGCCTCTCCACAGCACGTCTGCTATTCGCTATCCTGCAGAACTACACTCCTCAGTAGAGCAATGCTGCCTCGAATTCCAAGTATGCCATCAGAAGAAGATTGGATCACATTTCTGATCCAAATTGTTTGTCTGGAAAGGTTACATATTTCCCTTCCTTACATTTGTCCCCAACTTGGTTACCTTCTTCTGCTCTACAGCCACCTAACTCAAGGCTGGCTTCCTGCTCCCTTCACACAGCCTGCTTGACACATTGCTTGAATGTCCTTCATTTCATTGCCTTCTCCTTGGCTGTCTTTCATAAGGACCATGCTAAAAAAACAATGTCTTCTATTTGACTTCTTCAAAACTTGTGCTCACTGAGGTGTGGTTAGGTGTTTTGTTGCTGGTGCATCTCATTTTTCACACTTCATCAACAGAAATTTTCTTTCTCTTCTGATTACTGCTGGGGATCCTTAAAGCAGTTTAAAAGAAGCTACAGCCAGCTCAGATAAACAAAAAACACATTGCAAACAAGTATATCTCAGACATTCACATCTATTGTGGACAGACAGGAAATATACATTGTTCTAAAAAACAGACTGACTGCAGAAGCAGCTCTTTGATCAGTATATTTAAATACCACATACTTAGAAACCCAAGTATCAATTTCTGAGTGACCAGATATATACATTTATTATTTTATCCAGATACCCAATTCTGTTTTCTCTCCCTCCTCTTTGTATGACACTGAGCTCTCTTTGGTGACTATTTCATGACTACATTCCCCAGAATTACATTCCAGTCTTGTATTGTCAGCTGGTTCCTCCTCCATGGAGAAAATCAAACCTAGGTACATACTCTATGAGAATTTCACCCCCTTTTGAACCAAAAAAGTGCTTCTAAACCATCCAGGATGACTCTGTCCAGACTCCACACTTCTTTCCCCAGCTAGTAACTTCATCCCAGTAACTTCTAGCTCCAAGACAGCATAACAAGACTCTTCTATTTGGTGCAAAGTGGACCTGGACCGTGTTATTTATTCACCACTTCCCTATTTCCCATTTATGATTAGTTTCCCGTTTTCCTCCTGTGGTTCTTAGTCTTCAGCATCCAGAAAAGCTGCTTTGTGACTTCTGTGTTTTTCTTCCCAAACAGGTACAGTCTTTCTGTTGCCACCTTCACAATACTTCTTCCCATAACCCATCAATTTAAGACCTCCCAGTCAGCTTCTCTAACACAGCTAAGCATTGCATAACTTGGAAGATTTACCTGAATACTTCTACCCTAATTTTCTGAGCCCTGTAATATTTCCAAAGCAGGCTCAGGAACCCAGGAAACTGGCTGAGCATACAGTCATCAGAATGAAGAATCCACAGGTATGTCCATCTGGCAGATTAGCATCCCAGGCCCCATTAGGACAAAGTCTTGAATCACTACCACCCTTGGCTTTTTTGAGGGTGAATGCAGTGGACCTCTGTTCAATTCTCTTCTGCATCTCACTTCTTATTTCTGATTTTGATGGAGAGGAGGTTTGATTGCAGAAGAGATCACCATCTGCCAAGTGGGATGGTCCGTGTCCAGCTCCTTTGCATGGAGCAGTGGTTTCTCCTCCTCACAGTAGTGTTGCTGCATTCCAGCATCAAGCCAGCTGGCTTCCTCCAGCCTGAGTGTCCTCATTTGAGTGTATCTCATTTGGCAATGGGCATGTTTCACCTTGGGTGGTACCTCTTATCTGAAATGCTTTAAGAAAAGTACCAGAACCACATTTTCAAGTCAGGACCAGAACCAAGGCAGAGAGCTCCAGAGACAAACACAGGAGCAGAAACAGCAATAGAGACAATAGAGTCCCTTGTTTTCCCCCTTGAGAGGTAGAAAATAGACACCTGCTATCCTCTCTCACCAGAGGAGGTCAGATGGTCTCTGACAAACAAATAACAGTTAGTTTTGGTTTCCTTGCCAATCTAGACTCTCTTAGTAGCCTAAAGGTGGGGTGGGAGTGTTTGTGTGGGGGGAAGTCTGCAATCCAACAAAGTTTACTATTTCTGTTTGTCAGAAGTAAACAGTTTGATGACAGCAAGCTTTTCAGGCATAAATCAGCAGCAGGCCCTAAATGAGCTTTTTCCATTTGACACAGGTCATGAACTCCATAGTTGAGGTCCCTGCTCTGCTAGACAGGAAACCCTGAAATGAAGCATCCATATCTGCTTTGCCCAACCTCTGTAGCTTTTCAAATACACGCACAGTTCTTGGAGAGGACCGATTTAGACCTGAGATTTCTCTAGCCCCAGACAATCCCTTCTAGCAAAGGATTCCTTTGCCAGTTATAGTTTTCCCATCTGTCTCACCCCATATCACACGATGCATCAGTTAAACCAGTGCAATGGTATTCCAAAGAGTATAATGATCTCTTCTTGCTAGACTTTTTACACTGAAAGGGTTATTAAGCATTGGAACAGGCCCAGGAAAATGGTGGAGTCACCATCCCTGGCATTATTTAAAAGACAGGTAGGAATAGGGCTTAGAGATACGGTTTAGTTACCTTTTTTTGTCAGTGTTAGGTTGATGATTGGACTAAATGATCAGAAAGGTCCGTTCCAATCTAGGCAATTCTGTGATTCTATGAATTCTTCAACATCTCCCTTCCGTGTCTCTCTATTTGGGCAGCATTTATTCTGTCATACCTATTCCCAGCTCCTTCAAACAAGGGCCCCATCCTGTTGAGGACTAACAGCAACTACAGGAAGGCACTGAACTTGTTTGAACAGTCTAAGTGATACCAGAAAAATTGGATAGTACAGGGGAGGTGAGACCTGCTGCATTGCTTAATAGTATCTCCATAAGGATCCGTTACCAATATTGCAAAATCCTCAGGGCACGTTAACGAATCTCCAGCTGTTCGCTAATCAAGCAAATACTAGCATTGCCTGAATTCTGAAATGAAAGCTATGCTTGACTCGTGGCAAATCCTCTACAACCAACACCACCTTGCTGTAATGAATGTGGGAGGTATGTGGATTGCTAGGATGGCCCGAGTCCAATACTGATGGAGACTTAAGAGTCTCAATGAGCCAGCTACCTCACTGCTGGAAAGCAAGGGATGGAGGTGTCACCTCATCATCTGCTGGAATAGCATAAGAAATACTCCAGAGTCTCACTGGAGATGCAATAAGTTAACCTATCATGTTCCTCTTTCAAAGTTATGCAATCCCATAACAAAAAAACCTAACTGGGAAGCAGAGGAACTGTGAAGTCAGACATGAGATACTACACATGCCACTGACTGATCCTCAAAGGGTATACCAGAAACAAAGCAAATATGATTTCTGCTCTGATTCATTCATATTATAGAATGCCTCAAATGACTTAATGGTGCACTGTCAACGATGTCATTCTGGAAATTACCCAGGAACTGTTTATACATTGGCAAACCAAAGGAGACATCTCATTCACAACAATCCTGTTGTATATCTTCCAAGTGCAGCTCTGAAATTCAGAGTAGGAACAGTAAAATTAAAACCATCTCACTGGAATTCAATTTACCTATCAAGTACATAACAAAAAATTACACCTTACAGATGAAAGAGCACAAACAAAAATATTGACATTTTGCCAAAGAACACACTGCAAGAAAAAAATAATAGGGCACAAAAGTTGCCAAAAAACCTCACAAAACAGAATCAGAGTGTTTTTGTGTATTTACTCATAGCATTACACTCAAGAAGTTGCCAATGCACAGAAGTCACCTTACAGCAGTGACTTCAAAGCTATATCTGTATAAAGCTGTAGAATGGTATTACAGAGGAAGCATCTTATCAGAGCACTATCTATAAAGGGTAGCCTTGGTCAACTAAACTACCTACTAAAAAGTCTTAAAACCCCACATACAGAAACTCTTTTCTACAATTCATCAATTGGTTTTTTTATTTGGGTTTTTATAGGGTATACATCCCCAGGAGAATTATAAACTTGACCATGTGTATCCCATATCTGTCCCAATTAAGCTCCCAAAATTAATTATTAAAGGCTTGAAATTAAAGTTATAATTAAAATCTGAAATTTTACATCTTCAATGTGTATATTAATGATTTGAAAAAAGCCTGTAAGAAACAGCAGAATTCCTTTAAGTCTACTTTATTCAATGTTTTAGATTGATTTCTTTAGACACTCAAACCAGAACAGCTTTAAAAACTTTCACAGGTATATTCATTAACTTTTTCACATTACTAGTACTAGACCACACACTGCTATTTTTCCATGTAGTAACCTGACCTTGCTACGTTACCATGAGCTAAAATAATCTAATGAATGTTAATTAACATTTGCACAACACTAATGTGGTTACCTGCAGTTCTACAGGCAGGAAAAGCTGAGACACAAGGATGAACTCTTAGATCACACAGTGAATCAGCAGGGGCACAGGAATAGATTTGGATAATAATGGATTTATTGTCTATAAATCCACCCTCCCATTTCTATACTGTCTGGGCTAGGTCCTTTTTACATGACTAAAACCATGCAACTAATTCTTCTACTTCAAAAGAGTGCTTCAAATTAATTCATTGAATTTGATATTACAGCTTTCACCCACTGATGGGTTTGATTTTTATTTACTCTAGCTTCTTATAAGAAAAAGCAAGGTTCCTTCTGAAATTATTAGAAAGCAACAGCTAAATTAAGAAAGTTCTCATGATTTCACTTCCTCTTCCTACCTGCTTCTGTGGCAGAGGGGCAGGGAAGAAGTTTCCTAGGTTTCCATATACATAAATTTCCACCAGAGTCTCCCAGCTGATCCAGCAACAGACCACAGGAGAAATCATCAATTATAGCTAGAGCTCTTCACTCTCTTTTTGCCTGCAAATTCCTCCTCTTTCCCAGTAACATTGGAAACATTGTTCAGATGTTACCGATATCATCTAGTACTTTTGGTTACAGCTCTGCTGTCCCATATATCAGTAAGTCCATTTGCTCTACTACTTTTAAAGCAGGACATCAGCTGTGAACCTCAGAGCTCTCCTTAGAGGAGCATCTGCCTCACCCAAAGTCAGGGAAAAGCAAGACCCCAAGTCTTACCCTACCCCACATGCTTTTGAGTCACAATGAACACCTTCCTGAAACAAACATGGGCATCCAGGAAGAGCTGTCCTGCAGAGACAAATCCAGTCCTCATATCAGTTCGAACATGCCCATCATGTGTAAGGATCACTTCCACATGTGTTTACACCTCTTTTGAAGGTTTGATCTTGGACTACTAAAAGTCTATTCAATGAAAAAAGTTGCAAAAGCTTGGTGTCCTTCACCAAGGGACATGAAACTGAGCAGTTATGAAGATTGCTCCAGGGTCTACCAAATTGCACAAGGTTTGTAGAATCTTATTTGTCATTTTATCTTGCCAATTTGTTTGCATAATAGTTGGAAAGTGGTGCTGATTAAATTTCTCCTGCAGTTTGATGGGCCAGTACTAACTTGCCTCTGGTTCAAAGCCAAAACATAGAACAAAGTGAAAACTAAAGCATTTGTAAAAATCAGTATCTTGTGCTTAACTAAGCTGTTAATGTTTCTCATAAATTTAGGTAATTATTTCCTAGTTGGTATTTTACTAATTTATCTAAGATAACCAAATCCCTCATCAACAGTTACACTGACTCTATTGCAATGAAAACTTACCTTTTGTTTCTCCAGTCTCTAGCAATTCTGCTTCTTGGAAGTTTGTTCCTTTTAAATAGAGAACATATCCAACCCAAAGGGATCATCATTGATTTATGCCAATTATGAATCCGAAAAGGCTTGCTGCTGTCTGAAAGAGATGCGTACTTATTCTAACCGCTTCTTCTAGAGTAGTATCTATGGTTACCAGTGATAGAGTTTTCCTCTGTGTTCAGTTTAAAACTGGTAAAATCAGCAAGATTATGCAATTAGCAAGATACTATCCAAGATTTTGATTAAATTTTAACATTCAGAAAATCTTCATAAAGGTTTATGCTTCTGGATTGGACAATGAATACAATTTTGACCTTAGCAAAAATTCATTCTCCATATGATTGTAACAAGTTAGACATCCCAAAGTTTACTAATCTTGGTAATGATATAATCAATAAGGCACTTGTGTTCTTTCTAGAACTCATACCATGAGATACTGTGCCTGAAGTGCAGTCTATAGGTGACATTTGATTCCTCAGATATAATGAAGACAATTACAAGTAGCATCAAGCCAGTAATAATGATTTTGGTGTCCATTCTATTTTCAGCCCTGATAATTAAATATCCTACAAAGACGTGTTTACAACCACTTGATGAGACCACAGTAAACGGAAGCAATTCAAACTAGTTCTGTTTTTTCCCCCCACTTCCATTAATGAAGAATGTCATGACATGTCCATCATCATGAGATCTTTTTAGATTACAAATCCATCATTTGCAATAAATAATTGATGCTAATACTTTAATAAGTCACATGAAAGCATTCATTACTATCTGACAAGCTTCCGCTTGTGCTTAACCACACAAAGTAGAAGCAAATTATTGCCATGGCCTCCGATTCTGACACACCTCAGAAAGTCCAGTGTCACTGTTAGGAGGTCATTTTTACATATGTGTGTATGCTTTCCCATCGCAATCACAAAAGAGCAAACATTGCCTGATTTAAGTAACCTGTTGTTTTGAGCTGAGTATGTGAAGAATTACCGTGACCTTGATCCATCCTTATGTAGCAAGTGTCTAGATGACCTATCAGCTGCAGCTTGCAACACCTTTTCCAGGCCGTTCCCCACTTAAGAGTGAATGGCGCAACCCCAAGCAGAGTCAATGCACTTTGGAATATTCACCAAAGTATTTTACTGTTCCCACAGCATACAACTGGTTTAAGGATTATTCACAGCAGGAACACCCATGTCATTAATCCTCTTGGCAAATAGTAGAAATAGAAAATGCCGGAACTAAGGCTTTTGAAGAGTGCTCCCAAAGGCCAAGATTTTGTCCAAATGTAGTAAAAGCCTACAAAGCAAAATCTGATGAAACAGAGTGACCTTACCTACTGTTACAACAATGACAGTTGCCCTATCTTATATCTTCAGGGAAGGGTTTGTTAAGAACCGTGCTATCATCCAGCCCTCCCTAGCTGACCATTCTTTACAACAATTAATTTAACCACATCTGGGGAAATACACACCTACTCTCCTCTTTCGTAAAGCATTATATAAGTTTCTCATGTCAGTGATGAGGGGAAAAGTAGGGGAAAGCCACACAATACCTTTCAAAAAGGGATGAAATGGATGCTGAATATTTTCCTAGTTCAGGTTGCCTTTGGCTATTTCATGAAGGAAAAATATTCAACTATGCAGAGCTCTTCATATCTTCTAGTTACACCTTCTTGCAAGTTCAAGTTTAAGATCTAGAGTTTCCTGGACATACTCATCTATTGTTGAAACAGGCAATCCCTGAAAAATGGTTTGTCATATCCTTCTAAAGACAGTATCTGTCGTAGCATAGAAGTTGTGGGAACAGTGTGTGAGAGCATTTACCATGGCTAAAAACTGCATTAAACCTACACACTTAATCTCTTGTCTCCAAAGGCAACAATGCTACCTTTCAAAAAGCTATTTATGTAAATTTGTCCTGCTCTTTGCTTATTCTTTTATGATTTTTTGCAACATCAAAACATGTTCAAGAATATCTTTGCCCTTGCAACATTACAGATTTTCATCTCCAAGGCACCTGGTCCCCACAGCCTCCCCAGCCACTGCACATCAGGAAAGCACCCCTCTGCACTGAATACGCAGGTTGCTCTTCTCTGCAAAGGCAACTACTTGCAATATCCTCCCAATGTCCTTTCAAATCCAAGTTAATTTTCTCCGTAAATTAAGCATTCAGCGAAGACCAAGGCAAAGATATCTCTCACTGATGCTTGTCTATGTGCTGCAGTAAGTTTCCTCAGCCTGTATCCAACACAGCCGTAGCGCTAATGGTTTTTAGCCAGTGGGAATCGGCAGATCACATCCATGAAAGACCACTACTGTGTGAAGCTGAACAGGAAGTCTGTTTTTTACCCCAGGCATAACTGCATCAGGAGAATCCAGGAAGAGGGAGCTAGCGTGCTCTCTCTGGACACTGAGAACTGTTCTCCAAGAGTTCTCCTGCTGCTGGCAAAGCAGACTCTTGAAAAAGACAGAGGTCTGCTTCCTGTTCCATTCTGGCACCTCAGTGAGGCTGGGACACATAGAGTAGCCCACACACCAAATACATCCAGTAAGGCAGACACCTCTTCCCCAGTCAGATAACAGAACTGCTAACAATGTTGTGGGTTGTCACCAGTTTGGGGGGTTTGATTTCTTTGGGTTTTTTTACGGCACTCAATTAAGATTGTCCTTCCCATTTCACAGCATTAGTTCAGCCCACTCACTACTTTTCCAGGCAGATAAGCCCAGCTGTACCTCTAACCATTAAATGTGATCAGGTAATATGTAAAAAATACTTGCGGTAAAGGTATAAGCCATTCAGGACATGCAGCTCCTCAGTCATGCCACCATTTTTGGAAGACTACTAGTAGCAATAGTAGTTGGATGCTTTGACCTAGAAGCGTGTAGAAAAAGAATTAAATTGAGCTAATTGCCAAAAGACCAGCTAATTAACTTCTACAACCAGCCCATCAGTGGGATGTAGTTTGAAGCAACTGAGCACACGAGATTCTTATAAAACTTCACTGTTTTGTTTTCTAACTGCTTTGCTCTAGTTGCACACATATTGAACTCTGGTGGTCAGTGTGCACTGTGTTACTTACACCAGCCTTTCAGAAAAGCATATCCTATAACTGCATTTCTAAAGGCAGCTGGAGTATGACAATTTTAATGTCATTAGCTCAAATTCTAATGAGCAACACTGAGCTGCACAAAGCAACCACAGAAATTTTGCTGGTGCAATATATCAGGCAGGTTTCCCTCAGCTGAACTTTGCAAGCAAAGGTTAAAGTTTTTCATTTATCATTACAAAGGAGCATAGTTACAAGAGCTCCTTTTCACTGACAGAGCAATCTGCTGCTTTACTGTACTGCTAATTCCCCCAAACACCAAGAAAAACTTCACTAACAATCTCTATAAGGTTGCAGGATAGGCTTTCATCTTTCAGGGAAACTGTGATTCAGACGATACAACTGCAGTTGTTCTCTTGCTCAAAGGGAAACAGATAGCTTATTTTACTCTTAGCTCCTAAACAAGGCAACTACCTTCTAATTGTCCTTTAATATCAGCTTTGAACCTGAACGTCACCTTTGGGGAGGCTGCAGCAGGATAGAAAGTCATCAGGAGCTGCACCCCAAGTACTTGGAGGGCACATCCCATCTCACACTGCTTCACCCCAGGATATGAGATACCCACCTCCTACCGGGGGACATGCAAATCCCACTGACAGAGCCAGGCCCTAATCCCTAGCAGAAGCCCAAGCTGGGAGGACTCCCAAGGAGGAGCCCATGGACACACCTCAACAGGGAGGTGACTCCCACTGGGAGAGAGCCAGTAGGAAGCACTAGACTGGTTCCTTTGGAACCATGCTTACAGGCCACTCCAAAGCTCCAGGTGACACACTCCTTGACTGCAGGGACATCACCCTTACTCTGCCCCCAGCATAGACAGCCCCAGACTCCAGCCCTGCTCATAGACAAAGCACATTGCCCAGAACACAACAGGGTGTGTTCCCTACCTCCCTGTCAAAACACAGGGGTCAGCACTGGTCTACTGCTGCACCACCCAAAACACACGATAACATTCTGCTTGTTTTTAAATTAGAAAGGGCAAGTGCATTCACCCTCACACACAAACACAATCAGACATCAAAAGCTTCCCCAGAGCAAGGAGGGGACTCCAGGCAGACAGGACCAGGCAGCCATTTTTCTTAGCCACCCACAGGAGGAGACTATAGGGCACAGGCTCAGGATGGACAGTGGCCCATGGCACTCAACAAGCCCAGGGTTTTCAGAGGTTGCCAAAAGGCAAATGCCACAGCACAAGGCTGTCAGGCTGCCACAACCATTACTATATCTTCAGTTTTCTCACCAAAAACACTGAGGCACCAGAGGAGCACCCAAGGCCCCAGCCGGTCCTTATGACTTTTCCTCCTCATTTATTAACTATATACAGGTACACTCAAATAGTTACCAACACAGCCCACCTGTGGCAGGGTCCATGCACTGTCCCTGATTACAGCTGAAGGTAAAAAGCCTTATTTAAGCCTCTCAGTCAGGTGTGCCCTAAAACACTTGTTTCATTATGCCCCACTGTCCTCATCACTCAGCAGCCCCATCAAAGGATCAGCAAAATGATCTCTGATCCTTTCTTGCTTTCTCCTTGGGCTGAAGGAAATAAATATTTATGCAAAGTTTGGGAAAAGAGTTGACACACATGCCGGATGGGGAGGCAGGGAAAGGACAGACATCAAACCCCAGCTACCCCCATAGGCCTTGAATTCTGATGGTGGTCATAGACAAAGAAAAAAATTCTCCTATGGCAGACATTTATCTGTCCTCTGTTTTCCCCTATGAAGAATGGCATCGCTGTACCTTGCATTTAAACACACATGCTTCCACTGAGTTATTTCATAGAATCATAGGATGGTTTGGGTTGCAAGGGACCTTAAAGATCATCCAGTTACAGCCCCTGCCCTGGGCAGGGACACCTCCCATCAGACCAGGTTGCTCAAAACCCCATGCAACCTGGCCTTGAACCCCTCCAGGGATGAGGCAGCCACAGCTTCTCTGGACAACCTCTTCCAGTGTCTCACCATCCTCACAGCAAAGAATTTCTTCCTGAGATCTAATCTAAATCTCCCCTCTTTCACTATTGCCCCTCGTCCTATGGCTCTACTCCCTGATCAAGAGTCCCTCCCCATCTCTCTTGTAGCTCCATTAGGTACTGGAAGGGCTCTAAGGTCTCCCTAAGAGTCTTCTCCAGGCTGAACAACCCCAACTCTCACAGCCTGTCTTCTTCATTGGAGAGATGCTCCAGTTTTCTCCATTCCCTGTGACAGCTTAGTTAAATTGGGAAGGACTCATTTGACCCTACAAGCTACTGGATGGACACTGCACTCAAGTCATAAACTGGATAAGCAGCTTTAGGCAAAGTATATGGCAACTGAACAGAGCCACCCCTGCCACAGATGTTGTTAACCCGTCCCTGCAGAAAGAAGGGAACCTATGTAAACCGTCATTAGGACAGTGCATCATTGCAGTGCATTGTTCAGAACATGGTGGCATCAGGAAGTTCCAATAAAGTCATAAGCTCCTCCTTTTTACAGCAACATAGCCCCAGCCCTAGAGGCCTGGAGTGAAGTAGGTAAGACAGACAAAGAGTGTGGAAATGAGGTATAACAAATTATTTTCCCAAGGTCACTCAAGAGGGCTGTGTCAAGATGAAGTACAAAACCTGAGTCTGCATCTAGTTGTTAACCACAGGGGCCCTCGTTCCTGCATCTCCCAGTCAGTAAATATAAAATGCCTTTTGCCTCCTGCCTTCCTCCTCCTTAATGTTACTTCATTTCTGAAGTTTAGCTCCTGGCTCATGCCACATTTGGCAGACAATGCCTACACGTCACAGCCCTAGGAGCTGTTATTATATTTGCCTATTTTAATAATGGTGCTTGTCTCTGTCTTCCCTCTTTTGCCTTGTCACGTTCTCTAACTTCTGTTTCTGTATTGTTTTTACAGGCTGCGATCCCAATTAAACCCAAGGCTTGACATACAGGTACTTTTCATTAAGTCATTAAGCTCATAATTAGTTCTTGTTCAAGACTAGACACAAAAATATTAACCATTTGAAGACAACTGACCGTTTAGCATCTATACTTTAAAGATTTAATACCATCAACACACTCATAGGTCTTCACTATATTAGCCAAACATTTCAGGCTCAAATTTCCTCTGCTTGTATTTCTGCAAATCTACAACAGCTTAATATGTCACACTGGCAGTTTATAGAATCATAGAATGATTCAGGTTGGAAGATACCTTAAGGGCTGTCAAGTTCTAAACCCCCTGCCCTTGGCAGGGACAGCTCACACCAGACCTGGCTTTGAACACTTCCAGGGATGGGCCAGCCACAGCTTCTCTGAGCAACCTGTTCCTGCCTCTCTTAACAGAAGGAAAAAGATGAGGCGCTGCTTACCATGACGTGATAGGAAGGAGGTCTGCATGTATCTAGGCCCATGGAATCCATTCATTATCTTGACCTGTTGAAATACTATGATTTTTTTATTCCTGGGATGCTTTTCAGTTTCGCAGCAGAGAGCAGATTATGTGATAAAAGTCCTAATAGAATTCAGAGAATTCATGCAGCTTTGGGATTACATTCCATTTTACACCAATTCTCTCCTATGCTAGATGGTTTTTTGAATAAGCAAGCTTAGTAGAACACCTTATTTTTAAACCTGCCTAATGCTTCACGTCACAGAGCACCTATTTCAGTTGCTTATGCATGTCAGCCAGACCTGCTAAGCTGCTATTTTCAATACTACATGAAAAACTATTAGCCTTACTACCCCATTATTTGGAAATGTTCAATCAAAACTATCCATCCATTTCTAAGAACAAGGTTAAAGGTTGGTTTTGATGTTAAAAAATGACAGTGTTGACAGTTGTTTTCTTCAGGGATGGGAGGAGGGCAAGGGTAGTGTTGTTTTTTATTTTTACTAGAGAAGCATTTTCCATGAATAAGGGTGTTTAAATTTGACCTGGACCCAGCTTTCCCCAGAAAATCTGCCCATGTTTACACAAAACACAAAGCCTTAGAACAGCAGCAGTCTATTTGTCTTCAGTAGAGTTGTTTAATGGCTGGAATTTCATCCGGAGCATTCATACAACTCCTCTCTGCGTGCCAGGGTTGTGTGTGCATTACCCCACAGAGGACAACTGTTCATGCCTAAATTTCATAGATCCTTTGGGTAACTGTGCTGTGTGTTTATATGCCATCATCATAAATACACAGGCATATATGTGGCAGAACTAAGTTTTCTGTGTTTTCTGTGTGCAGCATCTCTGGGCCAGAGTGGTGCAAGGGCAAGGAAAAGTAAGGGGACAGTCTGTCCCTTCTTCTGGCACTTAGGCAATATGGGGAAAGAATGTGTCTTATTCTACAGCAGGACCTGAATCAAGAACATGGGAAATAAAGTCCGGGAAGTAAATTGGGGAAAAGTGCCTGAGCAGCATAACCTGGGATGGAGGCGGGGAAGATTCTTTGAGGTCCATGGGGAATAAATGGGAATTGGAAGGCAAGCAAAGGACAAAGGGTAGGGAGGAATGCTGGTTAAAGTCATGGAAAGATAAAGGAGCTAACAGAGTAAGGATATTATTATTATGCCTGGGAACAATAGGGATGAATGGGTAAACCTGTGCCCACCAGAATAGTCCCCTCCAAAGCCAGTAACTGCTGGGAAGACCTTGTGTTTCCCCACTGCTCACTGTGGGGAAGCACCATTGAAACCTGCTTGTAAAGAGTCCTGACCCCTTATAGTACTGATCTTCTAAAGCCAGAACAGCCTCCTCTTGGTGAGGACTCACCAATGCCCTCAGGAAATCTCTCTCTATTCAGCCTGACTCCAGTTTCAAACAGAGCCACTTTAAAAACCAGATGAAAATATGAAAGGAGCATTTCTCACGGTGCAAAATCAATCACCAGAAAGTGATTCCCAAATCTGCGGAAGCTCAATGGAAGCAGCCTGAAGCAAACAGAGGCATACACTGATCTCAGCTGGCTTTACCCAGTGAGCTAAAAGGAAAAAAAAAGCCATCAGGCTGGCTGATGGTATACATGGGCGTGAAAACAAACTTGTCATATTGGAGGTATCATTGCTGCTCACTCGAGAGTCACACTAAAGCCAGGGTGACTTTTTCTCAGTCCCCCACTGTTACAACATGGGGACATTCACCTGGGTCAGCCACTGGTATTCAAACCTTGCTGTGCTTTAACTGTTGCACAACCAACTGACTCTGTAGGACAGCGTGGTTCATGTACTGGCAGTCGCTCTTGCTTTATTTACACAGAGCAAATCTGTTGCTCATTGCTGTGGGAAGTTTTAAGAGAGGACAAACACAGGATTATCGCTTAGAAATTATTGGCTTCTTTCTCTGCACTCAGAGCCTTGGCC
This sequence comes from Scolopax mira, assembly GCA_004320125.1. Classification (NCBI taxonomy): domain Eukaryota; kingdom Metazoa; phylum Chordata; class Aves; order Charadriiformes; family Scolopacidae; genus Scolopax; species Scolopax mira. The sequence continues at coordinate 52,663 of BJBW01002149.1, read as the reverse complement.
GGGGCCACCCACACCACTGTCGCTGGGGTGAGCTGGGGTTAGCTGGGGTTGCACCAGGAGTCCTTGGCTTCCAACCCCACATTCAATTACTCGACCTCTCTGGCAACTCTGCTGGATGTAGAGGCTTATACTGTTGTGGATTTTCCTCAGCTGGCACCATGGGTATCCCCATCCTGGTTTGAGGAAGACCAAAATTTGAGGTGGCTAACAAGGCCAATGGCATCCTGGGGTGCATCAAGAAGAGTGTGGCAAGTAGGTTGAGGGAGATCATCCTCCCCCTCTGCCCTGGTGAGGCCACCTCTGGAGTCCTGTGTCCAGTTCTGGGCCCCCCACTTCAGGAAGGACAGGGAGCTACTGGAGAGGGTACAGCAAAGGGATACAAAAATGATGAGAGATGATGAACATCTCTCTGATGAGGAAAGGCTGAGGGATTTGTGTCTTTTTAGTCCGGAGAAGAGAAGATCAAGGGGGAATCTGATCAAAGCATATAAATACTTAAAGGGTGGGTATCAGGAGGATGGGGTCAGTCTTTTTTCAGTGGTGCCCAGTGACAGGACAAGAGGTAACGGGCACAAACTTGAACATAAGAAATTCTATCTAAACATAAGGAGGAACTTCTCTCCTTTGAGCGTGGCAGAACCCTGGAAGAGGCTACCCAGAGAGGTGGTGGAGTCTCCATCTCTGGAGACATTCAAAACCTGCCTGGACACATTCCTGTGCAACCTGCTCTGGGTGGACCTGCTTTGGCAGGGGTGTTGGTCTAGATGATCTCCAGAGGTCCCTTTCAACTCCCTACAATTCTGTGACTCTGTGATTCTGTGACCAACAGCAATATGACTGGCAGCAAGATAAGCCCCCACAAACTTTGATGTCAAGATAATAAATCTATAATTGACCAGCCTGGGCATGGGCATACTGGGAGAGGCTTAGGGAAGTCTCATTAAGATCAGCAGGTTTAACCCCAAACTGTTCCTGCAGAAGAAGGTGCACCACCACACTCAGTGTCCTGTTTGCTCACGGTTGGTGGGGCCCCAAGAAAAGCTTTGACATCTCAGATATGAATAAGCAAAGTGAATATTCTCCTCAGTCCCGCAAGGTGGCAGGAGATGCTCAAAAATTCATCCTCAGTCAGCTGGAAGGGCTTTACAGGCTTTTGGAGTTCTCCTCTTGCTCTGTGAGGAGTTAAATGAAACCATACTTTTTAATAAGAAAGGAGAAGCCTGGCAAAGGCATATCAGCAAGTGTTCTTGGATCTCTTAGGAGTGGTCAGATGTTGTGTCAGTGACTCGACAGCACTAATGGACCCATGTGGGGGAATATTTCCTGTGGGAACAATCTCCAGAATTTGCTTTCTTGTAAGGAGGAAAAAAAAGGGGGGGGATGAGCAAACTAAACTGACAGAGAAAACTGCAACTGGCTTGTATAAAGTTTTTAATTTTAATATCAGAACTTGCAGACTGCCTGCAGCATTCCTTACATTACTCACAGCATGAAGACACGAGAAAGTGACGAAAATTCAGACAGTTTGTCAAGAAAGGTCAATTTTTATTCCCTTTCGTTTACAGCTGACTTTATTAGCTCTGTGAATAAGTATGATATTTCATGAAACAAATACAAAGAAAAGGCCACTGAAAATTGAATGGAGTATCTGTAGTGGTATTTCTGATGCAGGAACCGCTGAAGGTAGTCTTTGTGTGATCACCTTCAGAAGGAAGAGGTAGGAAATACCAAAATGTATTTAATCACCCCAAGAGCTCACACGCCTCTGTGAGTTTTCTTGTGACTGTACAGACCAACCATTCACAGGTCAACCCCCCCCACTTCAACTGATGAAGGAGACTGAGCCCTGATCTGACGTGACCCCTTGAATTTGGGGCTGGATGAAGCTCTTTGCCTGCAGAGGTTCCAGCTGGGCAGTGTGATAGGGATGTCAGTCCTGCATTGCTGAGGCAGAGGGGATCTGTTCCACCCTTTCTCACCATGCAATGCTGCAAGCAATGTTGCTCCAAGATGTTAAAAAGAAAATGTTTATGCTCAGAGGGTAGTACCACACCACCATGAAGTCTGTAATATGGAGCTGAATCTATGAAGGTGAGACAAGAGATTCTAATGGACATTATTTAGCCCTGATCTATGAAATCTTCCCTTCTTCTGTCTTCTCCTCCAAATATTTTTCATAGGGCTAAAGCCCCTGGCAGGTACCTTACACCACTTCATATGTTACTTCAATCTCTTAACTTAAAATATATTTTTTTACTATAAATACCTAAACATTTTTGACATTTTTTTCCTATGCTACATCTGGAACATATCATAGAACCATACAATCAAAGAATCATAGAATCACAGAATGGGTTGGAAGTGACCTTAAAGATCATCAAGTTCCAACCCCCTGCCATGGGCAGAGACACCTCCCACCAGACCAGGGATGGGGCAGCCACAGCTTCTCTGGACAACCTGTTCCAGTGTCTCACCACCCTCGTAGGAAAGAATTTCTTCCTGAGATCTAATCTAAATCTCCCCTCTTTCACTTTAAAACCATTCCCTCTCATCCTATAGGTCCCCTCCCTGATAAAGAGTCCGACCCCAAGTACATATATATATATGTACTTTATTTCTGTCATCTTTGCTGTGCTACTTCAGCAGATATATTTATGTGCCTAATTTGTATTAAGTAAAATACACTTTTTTTGGTAGACTTTACACAAATAGTTAATATTGTAGCCCTGTCCTCAACCCAGGATACAGTGTGGTTCTATTTAACTGTTACTGTCTGTCCCCTTGTGGCCAGAAACCAGACTGAACTCAGCCCACAGATAGAAACAGTTCATTTGCCTTGAGTAAGAAGGAACAACTTATTTTGCTGAAGAATTATGCTCTTGCACAGCATACTAGTCCCTAGAAAGCCTTAGATTTAACTATTAAGGAAATAATTTTCATCTCCACAATTCAGCTTCCCTTCTGGAATATCCTGGAGACTGGTCACATTCACATCTGACCTCTGACTTATGCTGTTATCTATTTGCAAGCAAAATTTGGATCCAGGCCTGAACTTCGAATAATTTTGGTGGTTGAATCACTACAAAAGCATGAGCAAATTCCTAAATAATAGTTCTGTTTTACAGATTCTCATTCACAGTGAAACACACACAGTCTGGGACTGCACGTGTGCAAAGATTTGCACAAATGATGGTAATTACCCTTTATGTGGAGAACAGAAAATAACCTTAGATTCTGTTCCAATGTCTTTAAGCCCCACGCTGAAATACCTATATCAGTTTTGCTTAGAAAAGTGCAATTAAGTCTTTTCTTCAGGTACTTAACATTGTAAATTCAATTAGCATTTTCTAAATTTTATGCTGAGTGGCACCTATAACAACAAACAACATTAAGGATAAAGTGTTGGGAAGATTGAGGCCTTCCTCGGTGCAGTGAAAAGCACAGAAGAATGCATGGGTGGGAGGCACTGGGGGCAGTAAAGTGGGAGCTGTGGGAGAAGCCTCACACCACCCCAGCAGAAAGGCAACAGCCCGGAGCTGAGGGGCTAGAGTGAAAGAAGATGGGCAGTGGGGCACCAAGAACAGAAATGAATGGTCCTGGAAGTGAGACAACAGAGAGGGCACAGATTTGTGGAGCTTTGATTTATAACCAGGAGGTCACTTTGCAAACCTTCCTCTCTTCCTTTGCTTTACTCCTTCTGTGCTTTTAATTACCTCTGAGTAGAAAGGCAGTTTCCAGAGTCAAGCCCATCTCACCAAGTGGATGGATCTGTACAGAGAAGCTTCCTCTCTCCTGATGCATTTCCTGAAAGCTGCTCCTGGCAGACAGGGTACAGAGAGGGAAGGGAAAGGAAGGTCACTGGGAGTCAATCAAAGAGCTGGTTTCTGGCTAGAGGACTCTGAAGGATGTGACAGTGTCTCCCACCAACAGGAGTAACCAAGGCTCCCCTCAACAAGAAGAGAGCAAGCCAAGAAGCATCCCAATCCCAGGTGATGAGAAAGGAAGAAGGTGAGGAAGGACTCTCCAAGGGATGGGGAGAGGAAACAGGGGCCCAGCTGGGATTGCCACAAAAGGAAGGTTGATGCAAAGTCCCAGTGGCACTGGGACTGCTACGTCTCCTTGGAGGTTTTTAGTTTAATCTTTACGACTGCAGGAGGACCCCAGCATTGCACTAGATGGGCAGCTGCCATTTCCTAGGGTGGCACCTGTGCAGCACAAGCTACATGTGCTCAGAGGCACAGTCCTACCTAGGGTATAGCTGGACTCCAGTACCCCTGAGTAGCAAAAGGTGGCAGGATTTTAGTAAGGAAAGAAGGACCTTTTTGGAGTATTCTGAAACAAACTTGTCCCAAAACCAGCTCACACCAGCCTCCAGAATTCCAGCTGCGCAGATGCAAGGCTTATCCTCCTGACTCCACGCCTTCACCACACTCACATAGAGAAATAAAAGAGAGCAAAAATTATCTCCTAGTTAAAAGTCATGCTGAAGAAGAGTGAGCTCCTTTTCCAACAGTCGAATTGGCTCTGCAGGGCTCACAGATGGTTTTTTCTTTAAAAAAACCAACACAGTAAAACCTTCATTTTGATATTATTTAAGCAGATCCAACTCTCCAGATACATGCAAGAAACAGATGTGCAGAACAGAGAAGTGCCATTTTTATGGAGTGGTTCTTCAATGTTTGAACCACACTAGATTATATTTGGAGTGTAAACTCCTCAGCTACACCATATAATATTTATAACAGCTTAAAGCAAATGGCCAAATCTTTCTGCCAGTGAAGCCATGTGCCTCTTTATCAACTGCAGCACAAGGTGGCAATACACCAGAATAAATGGGGTATTAATATCCAGTTGCCCTACACTTTCCAGGTATCCCACATTTCGCCCTACATTAGATTTACTTCTCTTTCTCTGCTGTTGCTCAAGCAAGAGGTTACTTCTCCCTTACTGTTCTGTCCTGGGCTGCGAGTTCAGGGAGCACAAGTCAGTGGAAATTCTTTATCAGGCAGAAGTAGAGCCTGTACCATTGTCAAGTTCCTGGATCCCTCATGTTAGTATTTTTCTCTGATACGCTGTCCCATATTTGGGCTTTGGGTAAGCTGACAGGAATGTAATTTCTATTTAAAGATACACTGTCTGTTACTTTTATACTGAGTAATATATGTGGTATTTGAAGAACAAGCATCAGGAAAAAATGGCTGGACAATTTATACATTGAGTCATCTCTAATAAAACACCATTAAAAAAAAAAAAAAAAAGCTATTCTCATGCACTTCCTCATGATCTTCCCCCAAAAATTCTGTTGGCCTGAAATTTCCCATGTTTGGTCTCTGCCCAAATGTGAATATTTAGATTCCTGCCAATTGTTTTCAGTCCATTTTCAATTACATGAGGATGCAAAATATACATTCCTTCCCATTCCTAGGACTGGGGCTGTATCTTCCCATAGCTATACTGAAGCAATCTCAACATTGAAACCTAAGTTCAGTTGTAAAAAGCTATGAATAGGGTATAATGCTTTCTGTGAGTCTGGGGAATCCTTTTTAAGTTTTACAAATGCATTTTTACTGAGGAAAAGACTGTTACACTTGCACCTCCTTCCACATATGTGCTGCATGTGTATATTCAGTCATAATTACCTATTGTTGAAAGCAAATGTATTTCTCCTTAGCCCCATTACCCTTCCTGAACATGGTCTTTGATAAAAGAGAAAACTGGGTTTTGTTATCTCAATTTCTGCAGGTGGCTTTCAAAAGTACATCATTTGACTCAGTGATTGTCTGCCATCACTCATGTATCTTTTCAGTGTCCTCACCTGCATTCAAAATTCCCACTGGAGCTGATATCAACTTGGAGGAATAAGCCAGAAAGGGTGCAGTGGGGTGCTGAGGTTGCAGACAGAGCTGAGAATAGGCAGTGAACTAAATGCAGCAGATAAAATATAAAAAATTCTGCAACATTATAGAAAATTCTCCAACACATCACTGCCTCAATTTCTTTGCAGAGAACAAAGACCCCCCTGCAGCCAAATCACCACTTGTCTGAGTTAAGGCTAATGTTTGCTCTCTTTAAGCCTTGATTTGAAACACTGATGGTGACCTCCCTTCAAATTGACTAATACAATTACCTCTCCACTTCCCCAACTCCCAGCCAGTGAAGCACAACACTGCTCCTCGGAATTTATTAAATACTTTGTTCACTCAGTTGGAGTATTTGTGCACTCAAGTGCCACTTAGTGCAACAGATTCAGCATCCTGCCTGAAAAAGCTTTTCAAAATTTAAAGCCCAATGAAAGAAGATCAATCCAATACAAACATTTTTCTTATCATTCATAAGCCTTTCCTCACTGTTTATAATCCAGACACTGTAGGTTTGGGAGATGACATAAAGCAGATACAGATTACTGACAAATAAAACAGATTCACTGCTTCTTATGATTGCGAAAAGTAAAAAAATCTAAGGGCAACCTTCAAAACATTCAGGTCCTTAGTCATGGCTTATGTGTATTTAGGAACTACTCCTGATACCCTCTCTCATCCTGAATAACAGCTTTTTCTCCAATTAGTGCCACTAATTTCAGAAATATCACGCCAGCAGGAAAAGCCACCCAGGGTAAAAAGGCATGTCTTTTCAGACAGATTTCTCCTAAGCATGCACAGAGCAAAAGGCTTCAGGATCCCACATCAGAAATAAGGAAAGTGAGTTCTAGCATGAATAAACTCCTAGAGAAGAAAGAAAAATGAGAGAGCGCAAAAGGAATGAACAACAGAGATAAAGGCAAGAGCGGAGAATTTATCTTACACAAACAGAATTTTGTGTTGGCCCATCCGTCCATGACACAAGCACTAATGAGGCTGCCCATTCATGGAAGCCTCCAATAAACATACAGATGGCCATTTAAATCACCACAATGGATTATGTGAGACAGTGTTTTCACTTGGAGAGGGTCAAGAAGAAAAGACACAGGGCTGGAGATGATGAAGATAACAGGCCAGGATTATTGGACTTTTCCCATTCCTCTTTGATGAAAATTCTCATAAAAAGCTGGACTACAAAAATTCCAGACTTTATTGTTGGCATAATTGATTTCAGATATGTCACCACAGATATGTCACCAGACAGAGGAATATTCATGTAAGACATACAAATCTTGGAAAGGAACCCAGAAAACCATGCATGGTAGGCTTGGAATAGATTTAGACCTTTAAAACATGTTCTTCAACCTGCAGCATGTTTCAAACAAAAAGCTCTCAGGATCACAATACAGAACACTTGGATTTGACAGTGTATTATTCATCTAGTTTTGAAATAATAATTCCTCAATAATACCTTCTTATTTCACAGAAAGGGGACTAAGGAACTTCCTCTTTAAAAGACCCTTCAAAGGTTCTGAAATTTTACAGAAAACACAGACCAAATTCCCAGCTGGCACAGGTGGCACTGCCCCATTTAAGTATGTGATCTGAGGCTTAGAGAAACATTTTTGCTAAGGTTGGAAGTGTCTACCGACACTGTATTACAGCATCACTGCAAGAATCTGTAGAAGCCTGTTTTTCATTTATGCACCATGTTGTATGCTTCTTTTAGAAAATATGTTGTTGGTGGCTGTTGTTGTTGGTGGTGGCATTTTTACCCCTGGGGATGGTTGGGAAAAGTTGGTTCCTGTTTCTAGTAATTTTTTCCTTTCCAGTTTCCTGACATTCCTCTCCACTTTCCCTCACAAATGCTGCTCTTTGGTCTTCCTGACCCTTCTTCTTCGACACCCTGCTGTCTCTCTTGTCTTCCTTCTCTAGGGAGTTCTTACCTTCTCTCCTTCAAAGCCACGTCAGTAGTGACTGGAGGCCACAAGTGACATTAGGAGTCATCATACAGCATTGGACACAGATAGTCAGTCCCCTTTTATGCCTCCTGTGCTATTGTTTTACACTGAGCATCTACTTCATCTATATCATCTACATCTACATGTTTTACACTGTCAGCATCTACCTCATAACCCATCAGGACATGTGGCGGCCCAAACTGATAGCTAAGGGCTCTATCTGTGGTCTCTTGACTGCACAGCAAAGAGAGACTCATGCTGGGTTCAGCAGGCTGCACGTCAGACCCTGAGAACACCATCAGGAAACTCCACTGGGGTGTTAGAAAACCAGCTGAAGGAAAAGCAAAATAAATTTTCCTGTGGAAATTAAACCCTGTGCCCAAGCTGCTTACAAAGTTAGTCTTGAGAGTGTGCTGGGGGCTGGGGGCGGGGGTGTGTGTGTGTGTGTGAATTGCTTGCCGAAACTCTGTGTGTGTTGGTCAGTGTCTGTGTGCGAGTGAATGAGCAGGAGGCATCCTGTGGGGCTTTTAGGGCTGGTTACATTTAGCTGCTTTGTGGCTGGTGCCAAATGTTTCATGGCTGTGACTCATTGACCAACTGGCTGCCTTCACATCTTGCTTCATTGTCCTTTTCTCCTTATAAAGGTTTCCCCTCACCCTCCACCTGAGATGTCAAGAACAGCAATTCCAGATGCAAGCAAAAAGTTTTCCATCACAGTGTGTTACAGACATGCCTTGAATGAAGATTGCAAACCAAGTGGACGCTGTTAGACTGATGAACACCTTGAGAGCAACACTGATGGATGGAAGTGGATGCTCGAGGCAGTCTACACCTTGTTTTATGGCCTCCAGGGGAATGACAAATTAGCTGGTGAGATATTTGGAGGTGTATTCCTTGGAGCATGTAGCTGAGGAAGCAAATCCAAGTTCCTTGCGAAACAGGCAGAAGCATATGGGATTTGCCGGGACTTGTGAATACAGAGGATTTTCTGAAATTTTTCTGTGAATACAGAGGATTTTCACAGAATAGGGATATTCTGAAGGAATTTTATCAAAACATACACCAGCCCCTGACCTGGGGGGCTGACTGGTTTTTCTCCCTTTTTAAAGGGAGAAAAACCAGTAGCTATTGGAAAGGAACAATATATTGATGATTGCATTCCTCAAAAGAGCTCAATAGGAGACAACAGCCGTCCACCTCATTTGAATCAGCATGTGCTACCAGGGAAAGACATGATCACAGACATCAGGACACGTGAACTAAGGCTGCAGCTCTACAGTGCTTTCCAAAGGGGTAATGCTTCAAGCCTGGTGAGCTAATCCTCCTAAGCTCTTGTGCTGAGATGTTCGACATTTGGCAGCACCAAGTTCCCCATCTCCACAAAGGCTCAGTGCCAAAGAGGCAGTGACAAACCAACCCTAGGCAGGGATTAAACCAGCAGCATTTAGTGCTGTGTATATTTAAGACTTTTGAGCTCATCCATCTCAGTAGGACTCTCTCTAGGCAGGAAATTGCTAATTACCTTTCCATAGCAAGAGCAGTTCAGCTCCTCCAGGGCAGAGGAGTGAGAATTGGCCATAATTAAAGGAGAAGAGTATGGAGCACTCTCTCCCTGGTAGCGGAGGGACTGAGCCGCAGTCAGCATTTACAGGCTGATTAGTATAACTGCTTGCAGTCAGTATTTACAGCCGCTTCTCAGTTGCCCTAACCCTGGGAAAAATGAGATGCTGTCAGCATAAAATTTAAGAAAAAGAACAATAGGTATCAAATTATGTGTTTTCTTTTGATATTAAATCAATCATAATTTAAACAGTTACAGTAACAATAAGATTTTTCTAGCCCTCCAGTGCTCCTTTTGAATTATACCCACAACCCATGGTTTGGAAAATTTAGTTTCAGAATAAGTGAACTATATATGTATTCAATAATGGCTTGAATAGGGGTGTGGGGCATTGTTCCTAAAAAGAGCTGTGTGAATATTTTAAGTTATTGAGTAGGGTGGGTGGTAACGAGAACAATAGAAGAACTAAATTATTGTTATTTTGTCTCTTCTAGACCTCAACACTTTTGCCCTTTCCCCTGAAGTGGGGTTTGTCTCCTTGATGGGGTCTTCCATGGAGGAGCTGTCTGAGCTAACACAATTATTGTGTCAAACTCTTATCTCAGCAACCGAATAATGGAACCCGCTTTTGACTGACTGTCTCCTCTGACTGATAATGGAATGTTTATTGCAATTAGCAGCAATCTTCTTTTAGCTGGGTCTGGTAGAGGAGTGTGTTTAGAAAGCTCTCAGAGGAAAGGAGGGACTGGTAAGAAACAGATGGATTAAGGAAAAAAAAAAAAAAAAAAAAAAGAAAAGAAAATAAACCATAAAGAAAGAAAGGGGCTGAGAGAAGAGAGAAAAGGAATGTTGGGAAGGGAAAAATTTCAAGGAATAGAATTTGCAAGAACATTTCCGTGGTGTGCTACTTATGGAGACTTTAAAAAGACTGATAAAAAGTAGAGGAAAAACGTGGAGCCCTTTCTCTGGATACGACTTAGCTTGAGGTGGTCCCAGACGTGGTTTCAGGGTTGGTCTTGCTTAGAAATTCAGGTCACGAGTGAACAGGAGAGGGCAGCATCGCCTTAAATTTATGGTAAGAGCTGACGTGTTGGGGAACAGCACATGGACAAATAGATCACTGTGGGTCACCGGGCAATAAAAAGATTGATGAAGGGAGTTTAACGGCAGGCACCCCACTGGAAGAAGTGTCTGCACGGGAAGAGGATAAAAGAAGCAGGGGTTTTTTTAAGTGCAGAGCGGAAAGCAATGGGAATCAGCAGCGCTTTTCAGAGAATCACAGAATCATAGAATGGTTTGGGTTGGAAGGGACCTTAAAGATCATCCAGTTCCAATGCCCCTGCCATGGGCAGGGACTAGCCCAGGTTGTTCAAAGCCCCACCCAGCCTGGTCTTGAACACCTCCAGGGATGGACTCGGCTCAGTTCAACAGCTAAGCAAAGAAGGCAAGGCTCAGTGTTAGGCAGCATATACCTAATGACAAAGCCTTCTAGCAGTTCATTCAGTTACATTAAAAGCCCTGGGGGGAAGCTGGTTAATATTCAAGGCTCACCTCCTCCAAGTCCAGGAGCAATGCATCTAACAAAGAGGAAGACAAGCAAAAACACCAGGATGACTTCATGGATAAACAAGGGGCTCCTGAAGAAACTCAAACACAAAAAGGAAGCCTATAGAGGGTGGAAGCAAGGACAGGTAGGTTGGGAAGACTACAGAGAAATTGTCCAAGCAGCCAGGGTTAAGAAAGCTAAAGTCCCAATGGAGTTAAATCTGGCCAGGGATGTCATGGGCAACAGGAGAAGCTTCTACCGGTACATCCATGATAAAAGGAAGAGTAGGCCAGGTTGGATGGTCTAGTGGGAGCCCATGGGGTGATCTTTACGGTCCCTTCCAATCCAAACCACTCTGCGATTCCATGATTATATCTCATCCAAAGATAATTATAGTCTGCAAATAGGAAAACTTATTTCAAAGATGCACAAATGACATACAAAGGGTGGGAAGCACCCTGCCTGGTGTGCCACACAGCATCAGGACAGCACCAGCATGGCCATACTCTTCTGCTAACCATTGAACCACATCAAGTATGTCCATTGCACGAGTGCGGGACATTATTTTAATGTCACAATGGATTTTTGAGATGTAATCAGCAGACCAGGATTGCTGACTCAGCTTCAGCTGAAGGATCAATGCTCTGCTCTAGTGTGTTGTTTCAAAGCAATTTGTTTGATTATATAAATACATGAGAACATCTTAAGCCCTGGCAAAGACACAGTAGCCTTGGTTACATCAGTGGAAACTCTAGTGTAGTGACTTTAAACAGAGGATAAAATTTGGTCTGTTAAGTTTTATTTTTCTTCTCTGACAGCAGTTATTATAGGCGGTTGTTGATTAATGAACTGCTCTGGGCAGGAGTTCCCTCTGACATATGACTTTTAAAAGTTATTCAGTATGCAAAATCACATGGCAGAGAAATTCCCACGCACTAAAAAATAGCCCTACCTATCAGTTGCAATCTTGGCTGTGCTTCCTTTCTGCCACTATGCTATGCCTGCTTTAGTGAAGAGAGAATAAGTCTCTTTACAATTCATGCTTCTGCTAGTACATTACTGAATCTGCACAGCCGTACAAGATTTGCTGCACTGCACCCTTTTCCAATCAGGCTCACAATCCAGAGAGGGAGATGAAGGCCATTTCAAAAGAGGGTAGTGGTACCCTGGTTCCCAGGGAGTTATTTTGTTCATTCATTTTGCAATATAGGTGAATCACAGAAATCTTTTTCATTTCAGAGACAATGTATTAATATCTCTGTTCCTGAGGTACAGAGTGAGAAAACTAGGGTTTCATTTACTGAAGTTTGATGGTTAGTATTTCACGGACCATGTACATTAATTGTTTGATGTCTCTGTGGAAACTATCAATAAAATACCGATACTGAAAGAGGTCCTCTAGGAGATGAATGGGAGAGAAGTCTGTGAATGAGAACACCAAATACACCTAAACCTACATAAACCACGAAACATCTGTGCAGAAACATGGGCAGAATTTTATAAATTCAGACATAAATGACTTCCTGGCCTTTTTATTAAAACAGACATTTCAAGTAGCATTTTCTAATTGTAAAAGTATTTTTGATGCACTGTTTTGTTACATGCAAAGTTATATTGACTACCCTTTGGGTTTTCAGGGAACTGTTGAAATGGAAGTGGAATGATTTTGGCAATTTTTGATCTTGGCAAATTTTTGATCTTTGGCAAAATTTGATCTTAAAAATAACTTTTTCTTTCTTTCTATTATTTAACTTCAATAGCTTTGCTAGAGTGAATGAACCATTATTACTGGCATGTTATCATATAGCTGAAGGACTGCATATGGTTGAGGACAACTGAAATATGCTGTTTTAAACACATTTTCAAAATAATACTGCCAGATGCTTTTCAGTACTGAATGAAACATCTTATCTTTTCTAGCCCAATATGTAGGAGTGGCATTTGATGTTTTAAAATCAAGTTTCCACCAGTACTCTCATCATGTGTGAAAGGAAAGCTAAAAATTTTGTGAAATAAACCCTAATCCTTGAAAATTCCAAACAAAATGGGTCTAAAACAACGCTACCTTGGGTTTTCTGCTTTATAGTAATATTTTTGTTTTAAATATTCTGAATCAGAAGGAAAAGTAATATTTCAGTGTCAAATTTCCCAGAAAACAGAAATTCCATGCCTTGATCAAGTATAATTACCAAACGAGTGAGTAATCCGTTTTCTCCAAAGCCCTCAGCACTAAATTTACACACAATCATTTTTTAAGGAGATACGGGAGGAAATGCATAAATGCCAAGAATGTTTGTTCAGGGAAATGACACACCATCCTTTTCCCAACATCTGGTTATTCATGAAGGGCTCACAAATCTTCTTTAGACTTATTAAGCATGACGTTATCTATTCTGAGGGGATCTGTGATAAAAGCAGGCTTTTTTACTGTACTGAATCCTAGTACAGACAGAGAGGAGAGCCTGGAAGAAGCAGAGCGGCTTTTATTGGTCCATGGCTCAGAAGCATTAGCCGTCTTCCTCTCCAGATCTCTATTTTTAGATGACCTCCAGTGCATTAGATCAAATGTATAAATTGGATGAGGTTAAACCATCTCTCCCTGCCTGTGAAAATGCAGCTCCCAGTGGTGTGATGATGTCTGAGGAATTCAGCTAACTGGTATTAACCTGAACCTTGTCAGTCCTTCTATTAAACATGGGCCTAATAACCTTTTGACAATTGGAAGTTAAATCCTCATTTAATTTATGTTGATGGACATAAATATGTCAGCAGAGGTTTTCTTTTGCTTTGATATTGTCTTCCTTACTGTATTAGCAGCTCACTGCCATCATAAAAAGTCTGTGCAGGAAAAAGTTTATCATCCTTGAAAACAGCAGAAACCCCATGATTTCTACTCTTGTAGCAGTTGAATTTTATTCTAACTGGTGTCATCAGAGCAGATTTTATATGATAGAACATATTTCTATAGGTATAGGTGTGTATTTATAAACGTAAATACACACAGTAGGTAGTACACCACTTATTAATTCATTATCCAGGCAATAGAATAAGTAAATACAATTCAGCAGACCACCCAGAGCAACTCCCTTTTGCGAAGCATGAGCCCACTTTGCTTCATGGAGCTCCAAGTGACCTATAACATCACGTATCGTTTGTTTAGCCCTTGCACCGAGAAGGGAATTTCACCTCAAAACCATGTGGTGTGAACTGGCAGCCCTTGAGCTCCACAAGATTTATGGAAGGCTGCTGGTGGTGGTGTGTCACTTGGTAACATAGGACTGTGGAGGGAATTCCAGGGGGTGTGGAGGCAAGCTAAGGAATTAAATGGGATAGGATTTGCATTAAAGCTTCACCGGAGTTAATCAGCTTTGTCCCAGAAATCTGGCTGCAACTTGCTGTATGGCTTCCTGCTCTAGTCAACAGAAGCTCTAAGACTACAATGTATAAAAATGCCTTGAAGAAATACAAGAGGAAAGGAAGCAATTATTCCAGTTTCGGCAAGATAAGTGCCTAAGGGATCAACTCCCTGTCTAAGAAGCATATTGGCATCCTCAGCCTCATGACATGGATTCTGCCATAAAAAAAAACCACATATAGAATGAAGTCAAAAAGTTAGCTGTGGGTGTATTGTCTGGGCTTTAGATTTAACCTTGCCTTCTGTCTAAGCCCAGATGACAGAAGCATTCTGCTAAGTCTTTGTTGCTTGCAATTACATATATTTTAAAATATGTGGAAAATATCCCCAATAGAGCTGGTGATTCAGTTCATCAAGTAGATGGGCTGATGGATACAAAGGTCACCAATTACTTCTTGTGGCAAATTAATTTTATTCTGTATACCTCATTATTTATCCTGCATACATAAAAAAGAACACCCAGCTTAGACTGACATGTGTCTGGATTCACATTGATAGAGAGATGAGAATTGCCAGACTGGACTAGCCCAGTATCAGTCCACATAGTCCAGCAATTTGTCTTTGATAATAACTAGCACCAGATGTCATAAAGTAAAAAAAAAAAAGCCTCTACCAGGCAATAACCCCAGTCATTAAAGTGTCTTACCCCAATCAGAGAGAAGTTGGTGCCCAAAGCATGAGGTCTTTTCCAAACATTTGCTAATCCGGTTGGAACATTATCAATGTAAATGTCTGGTTCTTTCCAGATCTTGCTCGCCTCTTCAGAGAAACCGTGTAGAATAAAAGAACAGTTAGATGAAGGAGAGGAAAGACATTTCCAAAACGTAGGATATAAACAAAGAAAGTTTGGAGCAGAATGAAAAATAAACAGAGAGAGTGTCTGGAGGGGAGGAGGGAATGAAAGAAAAATTCTGTCCTTTAAAAATAACACGGGTTTCCTTTACAGCTTGCAAACCAGTGAGTCTTACCTTACAGGGAACAGTTTGTGACTCACACCCAGGTTTGGAAGTCCAGCAGAGATCAGCAAGATGTCAAACCAAAATTCAGCTTTCTCTGCAAATGTGCTGATCAAAGTCCTGCCCAAGACAGAGCAGCAGACGCAGTGGATTATGCGGACACAGTGAAGTCAGAGCTGACCATGGAAGATCTGCAAGCCCAGATCCTCTGCCCTCATCCTGCAAAACATAACAGTACAAGTAGGGCTTGACATAGAAAAGAACTGGGATTTTATCTGCTGTGTATCTTGAGAGGATGGAAGGAAATCTCACTTCATTGATAGCATGAGGACTGGAAGCTACAGTTGCAGCAATGATAATAAGAATTCAGGACTAGCAAGATTTGTGCTTTCAAAGAAATAATACAGAAAATATGTCTCAACCTCTTGCATGAAACCTGGTAGATAAAGCATTAGGATAATACTCTAAATATGGTTTCCAGATCAGTCTAATATGAACATCCTGCTTTGGGAGACATGAATAACAACTACTTGCTCAGGGATGCAATGCACAGGGCAAGACAAAAAGTGACATGTAGAAGTCAAAATAGTTTTCAGAAGAAGGGAAGATTGAACTCCCAGTCACAATCTCAAATACAGCAGAGAAACTCACTTTCTAGGGTTCTAATATTGTGAGATCTTCTCACCAATGTAGACTCCACACAGGAGAAATAACCCTGCTTCCGCATCTCCTAAAAAACTTTAAGGGCATAGCTAACGACATTTTAAAAGATGATATCTGTGCTGATAGATGGTAGCACTGACATTTTGCATTTATTATTTAAGATTGTTTTGCACTTGTAGCAACAGTGAGTGCATTTTGGAACTTTGATGGTAATTTGACATTCACAAATTTCTTGTCACCTGGCAAAGCCTGTTAAAATGGTACAAGCAATTATTTTAATCTTGTTGAAGATTAATCATACTTTAAAACATTAGTCTGGAAATAAATTCTAAATGTTAATACTGATAAATTACTGTTGCGAATGGATCATTATGTAGAGGAAACATTTAGTTTAATTGGAGTTGTTCCTGAGCCACTCTACATACATTACACGCTGCAAGAAGCTGAAAGCAAGTTCTGGTCTTTTGAAGAAACACTGCAGTTAAGCCATCCTGGTTTTAGCTTCTGTTGTAAAAGGAGGAAAGGAAATCAGGTCAGACTGGGTTAATCCAGCAGACAATTCCAACCAAACTGGACAGAGTGTTCCCAGAGATGAAGTTTGGACAAACACAGACAAAAGCAGGACTTCACTAGGGCTCTCCCATCATGAAAACAGACACTTCATGGGACACCACAGAATATGCAAAAGACTGAGGCTTGGCCTCTAAGAGGCATGGCCTCTTTTTGCAGAAGGCAGGATGTTCAGGAACATCTTTAACATCTTGATGCATCTGCTTCCTTGAAAGAGAAGGTGCATCATACAAGGCTGCTAAAATGCACCTGGTAAGTCATTTTAACCTTTCCTTCCCTTGCACTGCCTTGGTGCTGGCTCTGTCCAAAAATAAAGTAGCAAGTGGGGCAAAAATGCTGGTGCGTATTCTTTCTCCTACTTCTTTTTGGAGAAGTCCTGGGCTATGTTGGCAATGAAAATGGAAGTGTAAAAGAAAAGCTGTGTAAAGTGCACCTAACACTCTGAAAGCCAAGCCTGAGATCTGTTTCACATCAGTTCAGCATCCTAATAGCAACCTTCCAAGACCTAGTAGCAGCCTTCCAAGACCTAGTAGCATTTTTCCAGTACCTGAGGGGGGCCTACAGGAAGGCTGGAGACAGTCTGTTTACAACGGCCAACAATGACAGAACAAGGGCTAATGGCTTTAAACTGGAGAAGAGCAGATTTAGATTAGACATTAGGAATAAGTAAATTCTTTCCAATGAGGGTGGTGGAGCACTGGAACAGGTTGCCCAGGGAGGTGGTTGAGGCCCCTTCCCTGGAGACATTCAAGGTGAGACTCGACAAGGCCCTGGGAAACCTGGTCTAGTTGGGGGTGTTCCTGTGACTGCAGGGGGGTTCGGGCTAAATGACTTTTGAAGGTCCCTTCTGGCCCAGATGATTCTATGATCCTCAGCAGCATTGTCATTTGAGTTGCAGGACTCCCAGACCACTCTGACAAGCCCAAAGCACTGTGCAGAACTGGCCTTACCTCTCGGCCCTGCACTGTGACCCCCTCTGAGCCTGGGCACATGCCAGAATCTCTATATTTCTGCAAGAGTTCCCAACAAGCCGGATGTAAAGGCTAGAGAAGCCTTGTCCAAAGGGTCCACTTCTGTTGCATGGCCTGCATGAGCCACATATGGAGACAACGGCCTGTTGGGCAACAACTCCAGCACAGTCTCTGCAAGCCAGTTTCGTTAGAGAAGAGGCGGGTCTAAAAAAAAAACCTCTTGTGCCTTCCACAGAAAAAGCAACAGGAGGGCTACCTTTCAAATGCCAGGATCTCCTGGAAATGCCATTCATTTCTACCAAGGTCCTCACTCAATGATAGGCACTACAAGAGAAAACAGCCTCAAGCTGTGCCAGGGGATGTTTAGATTTGATATTAGGAAACAATTTTACAATGAAAGGGTTATTAAGCATTGGAACTGGCTGTCCAGGGAAGTGCTGGAGTCACCATCGCTGGAGCTGTTTAAAAGACGTGTAGACACAATGGTTAGAGACATGGTTTAGTGATGGATTTTCTCATTGTGAGGTTGATGATCGGACTAGTTGACCTGAAAGGTCCCTTCCAGCCCAGGCAATTCTGTGATTCTATGACTCCTTTACTAACTCCAGGGTGCTGCTGTGCTCCCAATTGTTGCTGCCGTTGCTCCTACCATAGCTCTTGTGCTTCTGCAAGACAGAACTGTCTCTTTTCAGTAGGCTGACTTCTCATGATTCCCTACCACTGGGATGGCCAATGTGATGGAGCACCTGAGTGTTTCTTTGATGGCAAAACTTTTCTGCTAGAAAGCTGGCTAACAGCGTGGATTCCTTCTACCTAGGCATGTATGTTACCCCAGCAGTAAGAATGGAGCTTGATCACGTTCAAGACCATGCAGAGAGTCCAGGGTTCTATGTTCCATACCCAATGAAATGGACTAAGAACTTGAACTATTTCAGGCTACCACATAACCCTGACATGTTAACAGCTTGGGCTATTATGGAGCTGTGTTAGATTCAAATTCATGTAGGAAGGTAAAAGGTTTTGTGTTCCATTACTGGCACCAAACATTCTGTTTTCTTACTTGGCTTCTCTTTCATTACCATGTTTTTCGAAAATGTTAGAAAGCACCCGTTAGCACTTCATTCTGTGTAGCTAATCTAATAAAGGGACAAATGAAGTGGGAGGAGGGAGAAGGTGGGCAGGAATTATTATCCAAATTAGGTGTTAAGCTTTGGCTTCTGCCCCCACCTTAGGTGAGAGTTACAAGGATTAGAGTGGAGAGAGGGAAAAGAACTTCTGTTTCTAGAGCATGACTATGAAAATAGACACACTGGTAACTATGAACAAAATGGAAAAAGTAAATACAGTCCATGAAGTAACACCATCGGGAAAACAAATGTTCTCAAAGAAAAATTTCAGAAACTGCATAATTCTCTGCAGCATGAAGCACAGAGAGCCAAGGTCTGTTTTTTGGAAAAGTTCCTTTGCATCTGGATCCCCATCAGACTTGGAAGAAGGAGTAGTCTAGGAGGGCTGTGGTTTGGAGTGCGCCAGCACTCTCACTGCAGATTGTTCCATTTTCTTTGTAATAACAGCAGAAGTTTCATGTCTGACAGCAAGTCTCCCCTCCTCTGTCACCTGAGATGTTTCTCGGCACAGCACAAAGCCAAAGCAGGAACTGGATATTGATGCTAACGTGAGACTCAAATCACCTTTCCTAGGGTTAGGAAAACAAGACCAGCATATACTAGCACAATTCAACCCCTAAGCAGAAAGTATTGCAGTGGGTTGTGATGACTTTATGTTCTAAAGGCTGACACAACAGCTGTTAAGTTACATCAGACCTTCGCACTATGAGGCATCCAAATATCTTATGTGAATAATGAATTTAAGTAAGTTTCTCTTGCCACTTTTCCTCCTCTTCTGAGGAGGAGTTTGCATGAACTGAAGTCAGAATGCTTTTCTCAACACTGTCAAGAATAATCCCTGAATATAGTGGAAGAGTATTACAAAACAGAACAAAGTATATTTCAGTTACAAATTCCCGAGAAAACCATTGCCCACAGACTGCAGAAAAATTTTGGGGTTTAGGAAGTCATATGTAATTTAAAAGTCATGCTCTTTGGGATTACAGGAGAAAAAATCTGCAGAGTTTATTGCCTTCCAGATTCTTAATTTTTTTTTTTTTCGTCTGGTAGCAAACAAAATATTTTTATGCATCCATTGACATGTCCAGTGCATTTGGCAATGTGCACCATGCTTGCTATTTGAGTGTCCTCAAAACAAAGGCCACCAGGCAGACCTTTCAAGCTAGGCTGTGCTGGACCATGGTTGCTGGAGTTTGGTGGAAGTGGCTGTTAAAAACTCACAGTAAGCCTTGCTCTGCACCAGGGCTGTGGCCTCTGCAGGGAGATGGGTTTCCTGGCTCAGCCTCCTCATTATCTTGCTGACCGCTCAAGGTCAGAACCAGGAATCCACTGCCCTCCATGCAGGCCATGGCAAGAGGCAGCAATCTTCACCAGCTCCCTATCACTGCCTCTTGGCCCCAGCCCCAGGACTGGCTGATATTCATTTGGCAAAACACCCTGATTTCGTGCCTCCCTGCTAGAAGTCACAGTAGAGAGACAGAAAAACAAATGGGCCATAATAGCAAAACCTCTCTTTTCTCAAAACCTAAGTCTGTGCATAAGAAGAGGCTCCAGTGCATTTCCATGAACTTATTGCACGAATCAATTGAATGAACAGCTCTCATTTTCGGCACATACGAGATGCATCTCCCATGTGCATCCCTTCTTCCCTCCAGGTACAGATTATCCTAAGCAGAAAGCAGGTCTCCTCCAACCCTTATTCCCTGCTCCAGTCTCCCCAGTTGCTTCTTTGTGTCACTGGGAGCCTGAAATGAGAAGCTGTTGTCTCATTTAGCTGGTAATGGTACCTTCTTTAAAGAGGAGTCTCATTTTACAGAAGTTCAAGAACTGAAGAAAAGTTTATCCTGGTTAGCACGTTTGTTATCTTCAACATACTGTCTCAAAACAGCTGAAAATGAATATGGCACATAAATATATATATGATGGAAGCTCTCTGAAGGCTTGAAAGCGGCTTGAAAGCTGTATTTACCAAGCACATTCCACCACTGCAGGTGGAAGCCAAAGAGCAGATATATTTACACATACCAAGGCAGAAGATGATAACTTTTGTTAAGATCTCCGACATGGAGGTATAATTCAAATGCTTTGTCTCTACAACGTAACCTTACATCGCATATTGTCCTCATCATTTGGGTAAAAGCACTTATTTGAGTGACAAGCCTGTAAACCCACTTAATAGCTGTGAGATCTGAGTTTCCTTGTCTTTGCTTTATCATTCCTGTCATTCTACCAGCCCACTTGGATGAGCAATTAGCTCCTTCTAGGTGTGTGTACGGTAAGATCTTAAGTGCACTTTTTAAGCTGTACCTAAGCAACAGAGCACTAATGAGATAAAAGGTGCAACCTGGGGAGCAGCAGCTGTCAAAACCATCAAACCCAAACAAGCTCAGCCCATTTTTTCATGGTGACAAAGACATAGATGTTGAAATACATTTGTATTTACATCAAATATTTATCACATACTAGAATGCCTCAATACACAAGCATCATTCAGCGCACATGATTTGTCTCACTGCCAGTTTCGTACTGGCAGGCAGGCAAACCCTGAAGTCCAAAGACTGTTCTTTTTCCTCTCCAACGCTCCCTGGCTGCTGCATTTACACAATTTGCTATGTAGTATTTATCATCCCCACAGAAAGCACCTCTGATCTCTCTCTCCAGAGGCACAACCCAGCCATAGCACCCCCACAGATGTTGAGGAACACTTCAGGAACACTTCCCCACACTTCAGGGGAACCGAAGGAGTTTGAAAGGTGACAGGTGAAGATGGTGGGAGACCAGGATTGTGAAGCACCCTTCCTGTTCCTCCTGCTCTGACACCTGGACTGCTCCCACCAAAGCCAGGTCTGGCCACCCCGCACAGCCCACCAAGCACATGAAGAGCATCGTGGCCAACACACCTGAAAGGAAGCATCGTGGGACTGGCTGATGAGTCCCTGCTGTATTCCTGAGAGGGATGTGCTGAAGCTAAAGAAGCGGATGGGGTGACATCTTGTCCTAATTATGTTAATAGGAGTATTGTCATTGTCTTCAACGAACTAGGCTTTCTCTGCAGGGAACCTGCCAGAAAATCTCAATACCCATTTGTATTTTCCTATTTCAGGATGAAAATTAAGTATGGCATGTATTTCCCCCACCAGTGTATGGCTGTCACCGTGGAAACGCTGTGCAATGGGTCTGAAAACTTTTACAGTATTGGCTGGGTTCATAAGGCTGTTGAGCACCACTTTTTCCCCCATTAACTTTATTAAGAGTACTATCATTCAAAAATTAGGCTACCACATGTGTACAAATAGCTGTAATTATACACATAGCTGCTACATATGTCTTCTGAAACAAATCTTGTACTGATTTCTCAATTAAATTCCACTCTTCAAACACACCATGATGATATAACAAGAACTTCTATATTTTTCCAAGCACATACTAATTATGTTTTCCATTGCAACATCCTATGAGCAGATACTGCCCCAATTTGTAAACAGGGGAAGCAGGGCACACAGGAGCTGCAGACCTTGTCAAAACCACGCAGCCAAGTCCTGTTAGATTCGGGAATGGAATCCGTGAGTCCTGACTCTTTAGTTCCCCTGCTCTGATCACCAGACAACACTCCCTTCCTCTGAAATAGGCTATTTTGATTGAAAACAGATGGTGTACATTTTTGGCACAGTGTTTTAGCTATATTAAAATGCTCTGAATGCATATGTGCTCATATCATACCTATATATGTATACATGTATCTACATGCATGCTACATCTATGCATACAGAAATAGGTATGAGTTAAGGACATATTAATTTACATATATCATATGCAAATGTAATGGATATGCTGAAAGATACTGAAGTGCATCTGGACAGCTGACATACCTAAACACAAAAACTGTGGTTTTATAATTACACACTATGTATTCTTCTCTCCCTCTAAGCAGCAAATTTTGCATTGTTGATGGAGTATACACTTTGATGTAATGTAGATACCATTTTTTACTGCTTCATGATAAATTTTTAGTGTAGTTTCAGTAAGGGATGAATCACACCCTTTTTCATTAGCTCCAGGACCAACCTCCATCCCAGCTTGAACAATGCACGATGCCTGCATTTGTAGTGGGGTTTTTTCCTACAATCAAATTGGTACGTCTTAAATATCATGCTTATCTTTCGAATTTGCCCTTTCTGTCATAAGATTTGCTCCTGCATTAAGTCTCTCTAAACAGTTTGTTTCTAGCTAAGGACTGGCAAATCCTGTGTTGGACTTGCTGCTTGTCAGGATTAAGATCTTCCCACGCAACATCCCCTGGAGGAGATGACAAGGGCCAGTTTTCAATTACCCAATTCTTTGCCTGGTCACCTGCATCCACGGGTCAGATAAAGATGGTCTGTCATATCAGCTGGCAAACAGCTCAGGAGATTTTCTCATGGTTGGAAATCACCAGAATGGGTTTGTGTCTGTGCATGCCCAGCTAAGATGGGAGAGTGGGCCTCAAAAGCTACTTCCATGGGATACAGCCTAGTTATAAACCCCCTTCCACAAACCTCTTTTCCACAACTCTTTCCTCATGACTGTATTTCCATTTCTTTTATTGATCGATTGGATTTTCCCCTTCACTTACCGCAAAAGAGGTAAGGAAATAGGTCTTCAAATCCACAGTTATGCAGGGGGAGTTGAAAACAGCTTATTCCCTATGGGTGCTAATCTTTTGTCTGCATATTGGCCCCATCTACCTCATGCCTTACATGCACAGAAAGGGAGCCAGAATTGGGGGTGAGATTAGAATTTCCCCTTGCAGAAAGGGGAGTTTGAGCAAAAATAGCTATTCTGATCTGTGGTAATTCCTGATGGACTAACCTATGAGTGCACAATAAAAAAAGGAAATATCGCTGATACTCACTGCTCTTCAGCCTTTTTCAATTCTAAATCTGCAGAACTCAGGAATCAGGAAATGCCAGCAGAAAGGTTTTGAGGAGGTCAGAGAAACAGAACTACACTACAGTGATGCTTTACCTATGGATAAACTAAATATGGCCACTTAATATAAAGAAAACATAGTTTATTCTCTTTCAGAACTGTAGTTCAAAGTCCACAAAAAGTGATATTTTTATTTTCTGGTTTCACAAACCATGCTGTAATGTAATATTGAGATCTCCACAACTTGGCTTAGAACACCAGCTAGCAGCTGAGTCATAAGAACTAGCAAGAGAGTACCTTACCTCAGCTCTTATCCTCCACAGGATGGATTAGCATGTTTATATTTTCCTGTCTCTTTGTTATGCTACACAACTAATATTCTGGCCCAATCTATTCTTGGTAAAGATTCTTTATGCTAATTCCCTCTGTATTGAAAGTACATGTGTACTCAGGATAGCTCTCTTGTGATTCAATACACTACACTATGCTATTTTGGTCTAACTTTGCAAAATGTAATATAAATTTCCAAGTAGAAAAGTGTTAAAAGAAAAGTCTGTTCTTGCAAACTGCTCCATGGAAACCAGGCCTCTCTTATATCAATAAAAAAGTCTCCACAGTGACACCCTTGCCCTTTCTCTAGCCACCTTCTGCCAGGTAGGAATCAGAAAAATCTGAAACAGCCCTAAAAGCTCCCTATCTGATCAGAGAAAATTCTCTCAGCGTGGGCTCAGCAAAGACTGCCAAAGGCTCTGTTGCGGTTCCCTTTTAATAAGCCATTGCAAAGGGGGCCGAGTTAATTTTTCAGTCTGCTGTACAACATGAAGGCCTGGACAAAATCTGTGGGTTCACCTCCTACAGCAGTCCAGAGCTGGGAGGATAATGAGGCTGGTTGAAGGCAACACAGCCCGAACCATTCTGGACTTCTGGATCTGCAGTGCTGGATCTTATTCCATCGGTTTCTGTGGGATTCAGACAACACTCTTGCCCCTTAAAGTGCAAGCGGACTCTCTGTTAATAAGGTACCCCATGCTTTTCATGAATACTGAACAGACTAAAGAAAAGTCAAACGGAGAACATAACATGCAATATATAGCCAGTGCAGAAGCCTGTGCTCTGTACAGCACTTTTTCCCTGCTGTGATGTTCTGAAGTGTTTTTTCATGTTCCCTCATTATCTCCCTATCTTCACCAGTCAGAATAGATACCCTATGATAAACGTGGGCAGGAAACTAAGCCCCAGAACAACTCTATGATTAGCCTGAGACTACTTGGTGAACTGGATGAAGATGGGAAGACTGCCCAGCTCTCTCAGTAACCCACCCTTGGCCCCAGTTCAGCAGAGCACTTAGGTACTTGTTTAACTTGAACAAGATACAGTGCTTTACTGTGAATCATAGACCTTTTTATTATTATCACTTTTTACTGCAGGGCGAGGGAATTAAATCTTAGGAAAGGCCTTGAAGCAAACAGGAGCAATAAATTCACCATCCTGAGGCTCTGTGCCCTGGATCTGTCAGAGTCCCTGACCAGAAGGAGGATGAGGTTCAGAGACCATGGCCCAGCTCATTTCCTCCTCCCAGAGCAGACAGCAGTGAGATTAGCAACTGTAGGATTGCTGCTACATAGAGCTGTACTAGTCAGAGTTAGCAGCTAATTATGCATCACAAGCCACCTTTCTCATCATTTGGTCCAGTAAGAAACTCTTCACTTTGTTGGAAAAGCCAAAAGAAGAGCTATTAACTGCTGAAGTGGTTTTGGGGTTTGTTTTTTTTTGTGTGTGTGTGTTTGGTTTGGTTTGGTTTGGTTTAGTTTAGTTTGGTTTGGTTTTGTTTTTGACAACGTGCAACTATGGCTATCGTTCTTATTAAAATACAACCCGTTTCTTTATAACATCTTTAAAAAACTGTTTTCGTTACCTGCATGGAAACACAATTTTCACAGCCAAGAGCCAAGCAGAAGGCTGGACTCCAAGTGATGAATCTAGCTGGACCTTGCTTCCTTCTGGTGCACCACACATGGAAATTGTCAGTCTTCTGGTCAAACCATGCTGGGGAAAAAAAAGGTTTCAGATAAAGCCATATTATGATTAATGTTTCTATGACAGATAAATACATTACTCAACTTCAGTTTTACAGACATTCCATTTCATGTGATGATTTTAATTCACTTAGTGTGTACTTTGGCATAGTTTGGGGATATTAAGGGAAGGCAGCAACATCTCTGTGGTGAAGGCTGAAGCTACCTTCCATTAGAGCACCCTATTTCCATCCCTTCATCATAACTTTGGCTTAGAAGTCTGAGTCTGAAGCTTGCCAGGTGTATTTTAGTTGCTTTTGCAAAAAACTTGAGGAAAATCAGCCAAATGACTTTCAAGTTACAGGTTGTTAAAACTTACTCTGATTAGAAATATTTATTTGTAATTAGTATTTTTAGTCCTTCTGTTCAGTTTGATTGATTGAGTTGAATTAATGCAGTCCACAGCAACACTCCTGCCTTACGAAAATGTCACTGTATCTGTAATTCTTCACAGCTGAATGACTGTGACTGTAGAACAATGCTCTCTTACTGACCCCCATGTGCCCCACTAGGAGAGATTATTGTTCCAGATGTTTCTGATGTTTCTTCTACTTCTCCCTATGGTCTTCACCCATCTGCTGGAGAATGTCCCTCCTTTCAATGTCCCTCCTTTTGATTTCTTGGGAGGACCAAGTGAGTCCTGACTGATTTCAAACAGGGCGAACTGAGTTACTTTAAACAATTTCCAGGCGATTCATTGCTAACCTGATTCCACTCTCACTTTTATAAGGAAGGTTACCTCCAGCACAGGAGCGCCAGTGATAAAATGAAGCTGCACCACTACCCAGCAGCTCCTTCCACAAGTGCAATCATTTCCACTCCACAGGCCTTGCTATCTAGAGGTGAGGATCCCAGCCAGTGCTATGTTCACGCTTTTGACTAAACCAATGCTAAACCTCAAAAAATACTCGGAATCATACTTCCAACCTTCCCATCTAATTAAATCCTCTTAATTTGTGCACTGACAGTTTACAAAAAAAGATGGTTGACACTGTGCAAAGATATAAACCACTTTCGTTATTCATAAATCTGAGGCCAAACAGTTTTGTTTGTTTCAGAAGGAATTATGAGTTCACTAATGTTCTTGCTGAGATCAAGGAGGGGTTTTTTGGCATTAGGTCGAGTAGGATCAGGACTAAACACTACAAAACATTTTAAAATCATTTTCCATTGCCCATTTCTCTTCATGATTTTCTTCTCTTTGGGAGGTGACCCAAAGTTACCAGCTGAGTGGCAAGAGCTCTTTATTTACAACGAATGCTTTCCACAAGTCTCTCAAGTTTTACAGATCACTTCATTTTCCTGTTAGTTTTCACCAAAGAAGGAATCAATCCCCAAACTGTAGTGCTGGCAAATAATAAAGGTGCTAGATTCTAGTCATGGTTAGTTGCCACCATTGCCATTACCTGCTTAAAATGTGATGACTGGTTGCAAATTTAATCCATGAAGAGACAGGACTTCCTGGCTCTCCATCTAATAAAATTTAGCAAACAAACTCTAAATGTCAATTGCTGATAAGCCGAGATATTGTGATTTCAATCCACAGACTATGATGGAGTTGTCTCTTTACATTAAGTGTCCTTTCTCTGATTAAAACACCATCTGCTGCCTGAATTGCAACTGTCATCATTGTCTCTATTTATAGCCTTGTTGCTGTTTTGCAATTTTTAACTTAAAAATAAGTAACACATAAAATAAAGGCACTGCTGTTTTCAATATATCAATGTTCTTGCATTTAACATTCAAATAAACCAAGATACTACTTTAAAACAAAAACTGAATTGGTCTGACTTCTAATCTGAAAAACCCTCAACCTTGGGGAAATTGAGATCAGTGTGTGATCTCTTGAACTCACTTTTGTAATGAGCTGGGCACTCTGAGCCCTTCTCTGATGTAAAGCTAATCCTGCTCAATCCACCCCGGACTCACATTCCAAATTATGTTTCTTGCTGGGCTTGTTTTCATCTAAGTGCAGAATTTTCTGGGTTTTACACATTTTTTTCCCTTTCCCCCTCTTCACAAGCTTCTCTCCCACCCTCTCACCAATCTCCCTGCCCTTGGTTTCCCCTTTCTAAATCACTCTTCCTTCTCATATGATCTCAAAATCAATCATCACTCTCCCTCCCTCTCCTCTCTCTGTTCCATTTTTCCTCACTTCATCCTGTTTCCTTCCCCTGTCAAAGATCTCTCAGTCACAAGTTTCCTCATCTCTTTCATCATTATTTATGTCAGTAGCAACTTGCTGTATTTTTTAAAAAATAACTTGAAAAATAACATTAAAAAAATCCATAATACATTATGAGTGTTCACCAGAAGAAGCACTAGTTTTAGAGGAACTGATATCAAAAGCCTTGATTATGATCAGTAGAAATGATGAAACATTGCAGAGAGTAGGTTTAGAAGCAGCTCTCACACTGAGTTATTGCAATTGTGAGATGAGTAACACTGGTTTTGTGTAAGTATCAGCCAAACAATGGCCATGTATCCACTTTTCTTTGGAATCAGTGGATTTTTTTGCTGTGTGGCACTGGCAGAAATTTGCTTTCATCCAGCTTCACAAAATATATGGTCTTTCTGAGGACTCCTCAGTTTTAAAAGACACTTGACCTGAGGAAGGGTTCTACCTCATTAAACAGCTTCATTTAAGTGACTGAAGTATCCTAAAGATACTTTTGAAGGTGGCATAACCCGGGTAACAGATTCAGGACATGGTGGAAGAAAACTTCTGCGCAGATAGAGGAATCCATGGGAGAAAAACTGGACTATGGAGGGACTAAAGGCTTGAAAAGTTGAAGACATTATACACTGCAAAAACAAGAGAGAAAAAAAGAACAGTTTTAGATTTATGTTACTGAAGAAAGGAAAGTAAAAAGAATCTCAGATTGCTAAACAAACCCTGATGACGCTTTATAGCATCCCTAGGAGCTTTGGCAGACTTTGTCCCACTTTTACAGGAAAACCCAGCATATTGAGGGATGAAATAGCATTGTCAGAGTGCAAACAGGGTCCTGTCTGGCAGCCAGCATGAGATGTGATTCTTGTGAATTCCTAGTTTGCATCATAATTCAAAATAACAGCAATTTCACACAGTTATAAATGTAATTTCATTGCTTCCTCTCCTCTTCCTTAACCGGAGAGACTATCTTGTTTCCATTAAGTGCACAGCACCCTTGGACACTTCAGCAGGGCCAAAAGCACTTTGTGTGTTCACCTGGTGGTGGCTCCATTAGTTTCAATGAGGACTAAGACCAGGGGAGTGAGGCCGACACAGAACCGTGAAGTGAGATCAGTATGATGCAATTTGTCTCCGAGATAAAATTTGTCAGTTCAGCCATTTACAGAAAATCTTTAAGACTATAAATAATACTCCAAAGACCAATAAACAAAGTATGAGGGAAGAGAAAGATAATTCCATATTTACAATATCTATACATGCATATATATTTATGATCATTGTTTTGGGATTAGGTAAATAATAAGCATCAATTTTGCAAAGTACCATTTAGTGCTTGTACTTGGACTTGTCTGTAGACCTCACAGGAGAAATAGGTCTTGGCAAGACAGAGAGGAAATAGAGTAACAGATTTACAAGTCTTTAAGAACATTAAAGCATGTCACTAAATGCATTATTATAGGTATCGAGACTAATTAAGTTTTGAGATAGTCATTAGTTTCAGTGAAGAAGCCTCTCTGTCCACTGGGATTACGTTTGCCTCAGTGGTAAGATTTATGTGGAAACTGCAACACTACAGACACTAGAACAAGTTTTGCTCACTTCACACACCCAAGTCTTCAGTGTCATCCTAGAGCGCAACTGCGTGCTCTGTCTGTAGTTACCTGCAACCTCTTATGATAACCTAAGTTATTACTATAGTTCAGATGACAGCCATAGGACCCATTTGCAAGGGTTTCCCTTTCCAGTCGCAAGCATTTATAATGTATGGGATTCCCCTCAACCTGGGTCTGGCTCTTTTCCCAAGCAACAAGTGATAGGACAAGAGGAAATGGCCTCAAGTTGCACCAGGGGAGGTTTAGGATGGATATTAGAAAAATTTCTTCACAGAAAGGGTGACAATGCTTGACAAAACATTGGAAGAGGCTGCCCAAGGAAGTGGTTGCGTTGTCATTCCTGGAGGGATTTAAAAGACAGGTAGATGTGGTGGCTGGGGACGTGGTTTAGAGGTGGACCTGGCAGTGCTGGGTTAATGGTTGGACTTGATGATTTTAAGGGTCTTTTCCAATCTAAATGATTCTTTGATTTTATGACTTTAGAAATGGTTTGTATGCCAAAAGCACATATCTGCACAAAACAACAAATCTCATGTTCCTGGAGGGAAAAGGCTGTTTATTCTATTATACTAACATTAAATATTGCAACACTCAACATACACATTGTTAATACATAAACTATATTGTTTCAACCATATCCTCTGCATTCCCCACTATTCCCTGTGTTGCTATCAGCTTGCTTAATTTATTTTAAGATATAAATTCCTTATTATCATTAGTTACTTTTTTGGTACTGTAAATATTTGTAAAGCTTAGCAATAAGAAGCAAATATTATTGTGGTATTATTAAAATGAGAATGGGGTGAAATAAACATATGATAATTATGAAAGATACTGGGATATACTTGTGCAAGATGGGTGTATTTTTAGGACATGGGCTATCTCAGTGACAGAACATACAAGAGGGAAGGAATTTCTGAGTGTTACACTAAGTTCTTTTGTTGGTTTTCTAAATACTCTGGACCAAAGTGTTTTTTGCAGTCTCTTATAAAACAGAGAAAATATTTTTCCATCCCATGGGAGTATTGTGATAATTACTCATCTGGTAAGTAAGATAACTCCCAGCAAATAAAAATGCCACTGGTCATTTTTGGTATTACCTGTTCCTCACAGCTTCTGTGACAGGATGACTGACTCCAGCCCAGTGGGTGTACCGCCAGTTCTCATGGAGACCACCTACATATTTTTTGTCAGGCTATCAGATGAGTAGAGAACAAATAATTCCCGGGTTTTGTGTTCAGCTACAGCTTACATAGCATGGTTTGTAACAGAAAAATGTGTCGTGTGCCTCTAAGAGCCTCACTAGAGCTGAAAGTACGCTGAAAAGAACTGTCTTGATGTACAACTTCTGTCAAGTGGTGCTGACATAAATGAGGGTTTGGCTTTAAAACCAGAAATATACAGAAAATGAGTGCCTTTGCTAGGTATCCTTCCTTGTTTGCAAACACTTGGTCTGTGATTAAAACAAGGAAAGGCTTCATTACTGGCTGAGGAAAACTCAGTAACATAAGTAAATAAGTGAAATATCCACACCCATCCTATCTCTGGCAGTGGTTCTTTAGTTCATTTCCCTACCAAGTGGTGCCAAAGTCCAAGGAGTGAACATCCCTTTAACTCTTTGTCTTCTCCCTTTTTACACTGCAAGGCTATTACTGGTTAATGGATGATCAGGATGAACTTGGCTGGCGTGCCTCCAACCCCTATAGGAAGTGCTATCTGATCTGGTCCACCTACCCCGGCATAGACATTTATTTTTATTGCTGTCATCAGGCATCTCCCACCCCCAGCTTCAATCCCCATTTTCACAAGTTCAGGGTACAGCCAGCAGGAAATACCTTACTCATGCTGTAAAACTGCCTGTGTGCCACAGCTCCGGTGTGGGCTCCGGCTGCAGAGGCACTGTGGTGACTCTTTCAACAAAGGCTTTACTAGACAAGGACCAGCAGTACCCCAGATCCTCATCCAGGGCTCGTGTTATACCAGGTGTGCACCCCAGCATGGAGTTCTCATCCCCATCTTCTCACTTAAATCCTATCTTACAAGTTCACTTAAACTTTTAGTACTTCCTGAGGAAGTTTCTTGGAGGGTTTCTGCATCAAAAGCTTCTAGAATCAGGTTCTCTGCACATTTCTTCATTCAGCAAAAGCTGGTGGGAGAACTTCTTCCTTTGAAAGGCCATTGCCTGAGGTGGCGGATCCCTTTCCAGTCTCACTGATAGAAAGCCCCGCAGCCCTCTCTGCTCTGCCTTTTTGCCCACATGGGGTAGGGGTCACTGTCCCATCTCGCTTTGCGCCACTGAGTTTATGGACAGTTGAATGACTCTGATCACACATGTGGGACTGCCATTTAATCATATTGAGTATTTCATCTTTGTGGGCTTATAAGACTGATGGTGTTTTGTATCGGCTGGTAAAAAGGCCAGTGTGAAAAAACCATATTATATCAATGCTTGTTATGGCAAACCCAAAGCTGAGGGTATTCTGTTGGAGGAGATGCTGGAGCTGTTTCCCCACCCCGCAGCTCCAGACTTGGTGGGCCTTCAGAGAACACTGAACTTCACCAATGAAGGTGACCCTCAGGAGTTGCACTGCCTTTCTCCCACTTCACCCGGCTTCTGAGGAAGGATGAGATGAAGATATGGGGCTGACTTACAGATGACACTAGCCCAGAGTGCAACACCGCTTCCCTTACACCTTCCAAGAGGAGAACTGCCACGGGTTCAGCTGCCATTTTCCACCACAGAGGCCGAACAAGCTCCGCCCCCTCCAGGGCGTGTGCTGAGGTGATACTTCATAAACCGGGATGTAACTGACGTGAACTAGCCACGGTTTTTGTCATGTTTTTAAGCCATCAAAGCATGAGGCGGCCAGAGCCTGCCTTCACACCTAGAGCT
This sequence comes from Scolopax mira, assembly GCA_004320125.1. Classification (NCBI taxonomy): domain Eukaryota; kingdom Metazoa; phylum Chordata; class Aves; order Charadriiformes; family Scolopacidae; genus Scolopax; species Scolopax mira. The sequence goes on along the minus strand of BJBW01002149.1, from coordinate 20,370 downwards.
CTGCCCGGCAAGGCCCAGACAGCAATGGCTGTGGAGGAGGAAGGGCGGATAGGGCACTGCTCCCCCTGCCCTTCAGCCCGCCGGCCTTAATGAAGCCTTTTTTTTAATGAAAAGGTGTAATTGCCGGGGAGACGCGCTAGTGGGGGCGGCTGAGGGCCGAGGCGGGGGGAAAGCCCCAAAGGGACCCCCGGCCTGGCGGGTCGGTCGGCCCAGGGCAGCCTTGCCCGGGCGGCCGCAGTCCGTGGGGCGTTGCGAGCGGCCTCCACTCTCTCTCCTGCCCTTCTCTCCCCTCTGCCTCAGTCCGCCTGTATCCCTGCATTCCCTGCTGCAGCCCTCCCCTCCTATTCCCCCTCTCCCTCTCCTCAATCCCATCAGTAGCGGCGGCTCCGGGCTCGCCTCCCGCGCTGCGGCGGCGCTCAGCGGCGGCTTCCCCCGACCGCGGCCGCCATGTTGCGCTGCTGCGAGCTCGGCGGCGGCTGCGTGTGACCGCGGAGGGAGGGAGGGAGCGGCGGGGGGAGAGAGGAGGGCGCGGAAGCGGAGGGGAGGGACGGCGCTGCTGTTACCCCTCCCCGCCGCCCCGCACATACAGAGCCCACACCGGCACGTCGGGAGGATGCCCTTTGCTCGGGGGGGCGAAGCACCATCTCGAAGCCGACGAGAGTGAAGCCGCCAGGGCCTCCCGGCCCGCAGCCTGCGGCCGGAGCGGGGACTCCGCCGCTTTCCCTCCGCCCTAGGACGCGCACCGGGAGAAGGAGGAGGAGGGAGGAGGGTGCCGCCGCCGCAGCAGCAGCAGCAGCTGCAGCCATGGGAAGGATTTGACAGGGCTCGGAGCGTTTCCCAGCCGCCCCGCGGCGGTGCCGGTGTGTCGGGGCGGGCGTCCCGCCTGCCGCCCCTTTGGCGCAGCGGAGTAGGAGGGGGCGACGATGAAGACTTTAGATTTTTTGAATCACTGAAAAGCCTTAAAAGGAGACTCGGTAAGGAGGAGGAGGAAGGGAAAGGCTGCTCGGGAACAGGACGTGGCTGCGCCCTGAGGAGGGGCGGCCGGGGGGGACCTGCGGCCCACCCCGCGGTTGGCCGCCGAGGCGCTGCCCGGCCGGGCCGGGACCGGAACCGAGACCTAGGCGGGCGGTGGGGCTGCGCGGCCCCTTCCCTCTCTTCTTCCCTCCCTCCTTCCTTCCTTCCTTTCTTCCCCGGCGGTGTGCGCCCTGTTTTTATCTTCCTTTCGTGCACACCAATATATAAATACGCGTATTTCTCCCCCCCCCCTTTCCCGTCCGTGGTGGGAAGCGGAAGGCTGGTGCCAGCCGGAGGGGGCTGCCGGGTTTCCCCGATGCGGCGGGGGCTCCGCTCAGCATCGCTTCGCATGAGCTGCATTTGGAATGAGGGAGAAGACTTTTTTTTTTTTTTTTTAATATATAAATGCGTATGTCTGGGCACGCACGGAGAAATCGGTGTCAGTCAGTTTCAGTTGAATTTTGAGTGCAATTATTGTTATTAAAGCGTCAAGAGTGGACATATATTTCTTTTTTTTTTTTTTTCCTCATTAAGCGATTTTTTAATTATTTATTTTTCTTTAGGATAACTATTTTCTTCTCTCAAAAATTATGCATACGCTATATGTGTGTGCCTGAAACTTGGAAGGGTTTAGTTTCAGGCTGGGGTCACCAAGGTTGGCTGGAAATTTAAGGACTGCCACAATTTGACACTTGTTAGAAATGCTGTTGACTTCTTTTTAAACAACAAAATCCTCAAAAGATTTTTTTTGTTGTTGTTTTATTTTGTTGTTGTTGTTTGTATTTTTTTTGGCAAAGTAATAATAATCATTAAAAAAGAAACCCCAATGCAAACTGAAACAACCATGTCTGGAGAAGTGCGTTTGAAGCAGTTGGAGCAGTTTATTTTGGATGGCCCAACTCGGACTAATGGGCAGTGCTTCAGTGTGGAAACCTTGCTGGATATACTCATCTGCCTTTATGATGAATGTAATAATTCCCCTCTGAGAAGAGAGAAGAACATCCTTGAGTATCTGGAGTGGGGTGAGTTTGAATGTGTTTATTTTGTGTACATCCGTCCATGTTCTTCTCTGCTTTGTATAATGTCTCTATTATTTATGTGTAAGAGGGGATTGTTTATAACTCAGTGTTTTACTGGGAAGTGTTATCAGTTTTTCTGTATTTAAACATGGTGGTGGTGCTAAGAAGAAATCCATATAGGTTATTCGTCTTTGAGGTACGCATATAAAGCATATTTTTATTTTATTTTTTATTTTTAACATGGATCAGACTCCAGTACATGAGGCATATTTGTTTGCTTTCAGGCCCAGTTGCGTTTTGTATCATAAAGTTGCTGGGAATATGGAAGGGTGAAGGATAAATTCTCTGATGCCTGCAAAGAAGATCAGTACGCTATCCCTTGATGTGTGTCTGTGTTCTAATCTATACTGCTTTAAAATAGAAATAAACAAGAAAATCCTCTAACTCCCTTAAATTATATGGGTTTGAAATGTCTGTGAAAATGGATAAAATTACATTATCTTCTTTAATATAATTCATTAGATTGATTTTCCTAATGAGGAAAGTAAAGTTGAAAAGCAGAATGGAATTGTCCCCATCCTTTTAATTTTTTTTCTTCATTTTAGGTAGACAGGATACTTGCAGATTTTTAAATGGAAATAGGTGAATGATAGCATTCCAGTTCTTCTTAAGTTGTCACAGAACTGATTATCTCTTTCTTCTTAATTTGTTTTCTTCCTCCTCCTAAACATAGATGCAGAGCAGAAGATGCAGTCTGACATAAGAACCTTGATGGTTCTCTATCTGGTTACTCTATCTGACCTTCAAACTTCAAAGTCATGCTGCACTTCTGCATTTACATGCAGAACCACCTTTGCTTTGTAATAAATACATCACCAGGCCTCCTTTATTAAAAGAAAAAAAAGCACACTTTTGAAACATATAACAGACGTTTGATTAATTAGCTGTTTAAGATCTTCATAATGAATTCACTGAGGAAAGACATTGTTTTGATAACTGATCTAACAACTGGAGGCTGATATGTGTTTTATTTTCCTGCTCCTCACTGTAGTCATATTGACATCTAAAGGACATCTGACTCAGTAATTAAGTTTCTTTTACTGTTCATATTGCACTGGTCTTTGTTTTCTTATTTCTGGAGGAGCAGGCTATAATTAATATGTTCTTTGCAAGGAGGAAATAATTAAAAGTACTTCTGAGGAATCTTTTTTCTCTGAAACCATCACTATAACATAGGGAAGCTGTGACAGATTAGGAAAATATGGTGGCTCCAAAGGTGTTTTGTATGCAGGAACTTGATGTGGTCTGCAGTGGATCTAGCCAGCTGACAGCCTGTAAATAATAGTAAAAACAAAGTTAACCACATCGATGCGATCAGAGTAATGGTGAGCTTGGGACCCACCATATTGGGTGCTGCTGCGTTTAGTGGTGGCTGTTTAATTGATAAGTGCGTCATTACAAGGCTCTGACAGTACCCAGAGATTTCTGTAATAAACGTTATAGGCTGCTGATGGAAATAATGCACTGTTTTGGGAAGGCTGGAATAAAGTTTCTTTCTGGCCTAGTTTTCCCTGCTACTTTCTTGCTCTCATGCTCCAGCTGTGCCTTAGTAGGACTTTTGAGCTTCAGACCAGACCAGTTCCTCACGTTTTCAAGGCTGAGTTAAGAGAGCCTTCTGTTTGCTCCCATCTCTGCTCTCCAGACTTCTGCCCGCAGAGTTTTTCCAAGAGAGTTTGTGAGGTGAATTGCAAAGAGCAATGGGTTCTGGTATCTGCCATTGGAAGTAGTGTCCATGTCTTTATCCTCCAAGCACTCACACGAGTTATATCTCCTGAAAGCCACCCCTTCTTGTTGAAGGAGCAGTCTCTGGCATTTCTGGGGAGATCAGGAGTTTGACAAAAATCAGGTTCTGATAGTGTCCCCTCCAGTGCTCAGGTATGGTGGGTACTAAGGATACTCTTTTCTTCAATATAATCGTGACCTTCCATAGGTCTTTCCCCAAAAGGGGAAGCAATGGAAGTGGTTGATTAGGAAGAGGTTGTATGTGGTTTTAAAGTCGGAGATGTGCCAAGTAGGAGCAGGAGCGGAAGGCTGGCAGTCAGAAGTCGTAGGCTCTGCCCACGCCTCCATCAGTGACTCACATGTTGAAGTGCTTTCTGCTAGGTTTGTTGTTTTTTTTTTTTTTCCAGCTTCCCTATTTGAACGGCAGGGAAAATACCACTAATTTTAAACCAGAGAGTTCTGAAAGCTGCTGTACATGAAGCACTCTTAGTTTTGAATGTACCATATAAAATAGTCTATTAATTTATTTTTCTAATTGGTGCAATAAAACTTGGTGCATGGTATGTCTACTGGTGGGTGTCAGTTGATTGCTGTGTCAGAAGGACATTTTGTGGGTTTATGCCAATCCTTCACAAATTTTGCTTTATTACTATGAAGAGTGCAAACTGAAATTATTGGAACTGGTCTCGGAATGATTGGAACTGGTATGTTTGTGCATTTGCAAATTACGAGGTATGAGTTTACTCCTGAGAACTGTTCATCATCTTAAGCTTAAACTGCTTTTTGAAATTATTGTTTCTAAAAGCAAATGGAATTTATTTATACTGGTAGTTATTTTTATGAAAAGGTTAATAAATAGCTGTTTGATCATAGACTCCTGTTGAGCACAATAGCATATAATTTTTACTTGCTTTTTGGTGATGCAGTTTTGAGGTGTTACTGTTTGGTTTTCTGGGGATTTTGGTGTGGGTTTTTTTGGAGGGGTGTGTACATGGATGTGCATTTTAATTTAAGCTGTTCAAGGCCTGAGAGTCATGTAAGACTGAATATTCATAGCACAATCTGATTTTTTTTTTTTTTTTTTTGTGGAAGGTTTGGAAGGTATTCTGGCACAGAAAATTTAATGTGGTCTTAGTGACAGCCATGTGACTGCTGCTATATTTAGGGCAACTAAGAAGCTTTAGGTTCTAGTCCTTGGATCTTTAAGGACTATTTTATGAACTTGTTATCTAGACCTGTAATTTATTAAAAAATGAAGCAGGGTGAAACAGTAAAGCATCTGAACTAGTTGTTCATCTTTTCTTTTGGTTTGATGTTGCATGTTCAACTCAGCCAGTGGAGAAAGTAAGGTCTCTGCAACGTGAAGTTGAGTCTTACAATTTTGGAGATTGTCAGTCTTTTTGAGGTGCTTAAAATTACATTAGACTGGTTTGAAGTGTTCAGGTTAATTATTGTGTGATTCAGAATCTGTGTTACTTCTAAAATATTTTTTCTGGCACAAAGTGAAAACCGAATTACTTTCCTTATTTTTATACTTTATTGGTTTTGTGACATGCAAATAAGATTTGCTTTTGTTGTTTATTTTACATAGGTATTTTATATGCCAAGACAACCATGGAAACAAACAGTGTACTTGAGATCTGAGGGTTAAATCAGGGCACATTTTGAGAGGATGGTAAGGAAACAGAATATTTAGATGTGGCTTGTTCTGTATAGTTCTCATTTTTATCTCCATTGATAGTTGTATTCGTGACTTAGAAAAAGGATTGTCTAATTATAGCAATTGGAGCTTACCAGAGAAAGTGATTCAGAATTTCAAGCACTTTGCTTTTTCTTTTCTACATGTGTATGAGTTGCCAAATGACTCAAGACTGCGAGGCAGTTAATGAAGGCTAGTAAGCTGAACTTAAAAGAAGAACATAGCGATAGAAAAAAGCTTTTAGAGAGGTTTTTGTTCTGGGAAAACTTCCTTTACAATGGCTGCAGTTTGAATTGGTTTTGAAAAGGAAGTAGAACAATGTTATTTAGGATGCATTGAAAGAAAACTAGAATAAACTTCAAAATGTGTAGAGATATAAAGGAGGGAGGGTGGAGAGCACTACCAAGAGCGCGGTGAGGTCCATGACTTGCTTGAATCTATTCTCCTGTAGGAAAAATGTAAACCGTCCTTTAGTGGGTTTTATGTTATGGGTTTTGTTGTTTTTTTTTCTTACAAAATAGGCTTTGGAAGATGCATTAAATTATTCTCATTTCACCACTAGTAGAACTGAAATGTTGTGGTATTTATGCAGTACTGATATAGTCAGTGACTAGATTGTCATCATGGGTTTCATACTTCTGTCATTCAGATGTGTGACATCTCTTCTGCACATCAAAAATGGTTCTATCACCATAAAACCATTTTCTCAAGACATCGTTGTGGAGAGGTTGTCTGTGCTTGCTTTCTGGCAATTACTCTTTCATCTTAAGAAAAAATGTTATGCCCCTTTTTGAACTGGGTTTATTTTTAAGTATTAGTAACAAAGGAAAACCAAATGTCCAGATTCCTGTTCCATGTTATTAATCTATTTATGGGTCATGAAAGAAATCATGAGCATTTTCGGCTATGAGTTGCTTATATTTTGTTTTTGAAACAGACTGTTTAAAAATAATCCTCCTTTAAGATCTTATTCTTAGCAGAGACAGCTGAAAAAGACGTAACACTCCTTTTGTATTCCTTTTTTTTTTTTCTAAGTAGACTTTGGTGCTTAGTGCTATCTAACCTATTAGTGCTATCTAACCTATTAGAAATGAATTTATTTTAAAAAATTATGTTTTAGGATTTTAGGAATTATCATTGTGTCTTTTTTTTCTTATTACAGTTGTAAAACTGGAATGCTTCTTCGTCTGATTGACATAGGCAAATAGAGTTATTAAATTCTTTTGGGGAAAGAATGAGCATCCTGCTCATCAAGGCCGCTTAGCACTCAAGCATATGCCTAATTTTAAATATGCGTTGTTTTGTTGCCTGCAGCCGAGGTTTATGGAGGTAAAGAGATCCATCTATGTAGGAGCCATTGTGACATTTTTGACACTCAAATTTCTGTCATCGTTTACAATAACACTTTAATGCTTGTTTTATGTAAGCTGTTGTTTCTATTAAATAGCTGCAACTAAGAATTAAATGTTTTTTACTGATTAGGGTGAAAGAAAGAGGTTCCTCAGTGCTGTCATGTAGACCTTTGAGTTTGCATGTTTTAGCATATGGTGTAAAGAGCTTTTATAGGGATATAATTCTATAACAAATGACTTGAAAAAAAGGGGAAAAATGCAGGAAAAAACATAGAACAGTTGCTGTGCAGATCTTATGGTTAGGTAGCCCTGTGTTTAACCTCTATACTTTTTGAATTGTGACCTCTCCCACATTTATTTCAGTTTTGATTCTTGTCTTGAACACAGGGAACTAATTACTGTAAGTTTATCAACAGTTCTGATGTGGTCAAATGAGCTCTGAGACCATCCAGTTAATTCTACTTGTTTTGCATTAGGGTTAAAGCTAGTTTCCAGTAGAGCAAAGTATTAACTCATTGTAACACCTTTTTTTCTTAACACATTTACAGTACACCAAGTTTTTTTAAACTTATTTTAAGTGAAAATGAAGGGTTTTGTAAAGGATGTTCTTTTTGGTTGTTTTTGTTCTTTTGAACTGGGAAAGTTTGGAAGCATTGGGAAGCATTCAGAAGCTTTGGGACTTGTGTGATTAGGTTGACTTCTGTCAGCAACATCCTTCTTATTGCAAAGGAGTCCTTTTTGCTTAGATGGAAAGGTAACTAATACTCCATTTTCAGGAATGCCTTTATTCTGTACACTAATTCCTAGCATGGTTTGGTCTAATGGGGACAAATGGAGAAATACAATATATGAGTCAGTCTCCTCAGTGGGTATTATAAAACTCATGACAACGCAATAAATTTCCTGTTACTAAGACATTTCATGTTCAAGGGTTAATCCAATAGTTTATTTGTGGGATGATCTTAGCTGTAAAATCTACTGCTGAAGGTGCGTTTGAATTCTTAACTTCTGTGTATCGTATGAGGCTGTGCATGTGTGTACCTGATTAAACTGTTTCCTCATCTTTAGGCCCTTCTCTCCTGAACTTTACAGACATGCTCTAGTATAGCCTGCAGCATGTTCTTAGTTTGCAGTTGACTGAAAGAAGGATATTGTCCTATAAGAACAATGATCTTGGTACAATATGGTTTGATGCTTTGCTGTATATATTACTTTATTTTTAAAAAGAGAGAGAGAAACTACCTTTCTTTCTGAAGCTCTATCTTACGCCCGTGGATTGGTGCTTGAGTTCTGAATAGCAACAGCAAATAAAAGTAATTTCACTTCTGAGTCATGCCTGTGGCTGAATAGTCAAGTTCCGATGTTGTTTTGAAATTTTATTGTAAATAAATTGCAAATACAGGATTTCCATATACAAGGTGGATGCAGGCCACTATCCTGGAAATTATTTTTCCCATATTAGTTTCTGTATGTGGACACTGTAAATTATCCTGGATGTGCCTTTGCAAAACATTAACCCATTCATATCATCCCTCATTACTTTTATACTAAAAAAAAATTACTATCTTCATTTGCGCGGAAAATTTACAGAAGCAATTAGATCCTGACTAATAACGGTACAGTGGATAACTGGGAGAGAATGAAAAGGCCAACTCCTAGACTCTAAGTTTTATCTTTTGGTAAAGCAGGTGTTCCTTCCATAAGCATTTGTGCTTGTTTAATTTGATTTTCTTTTTGTGGCTGAACAGCTAGAATATTTTGTTCTACTCTGGTCTAACTTACGTCAACATATTATTTTTCTAAAACTCTCATTAAGTTTGGGAATGCCATCAATGTGGACTAAAATCTTTAAAAAATGCAAGTGATTTAGGTCAGTCATGTGCAATCTTTTGTAAACTGCAATATTTTTATTTGAAATAGTTTAAACATGACATTAGGCTTAATCGTAAGGGCAAAAATCTTCTATTTAGATGAGTCAGTTTGCTTTTATTTCTAGTAATAGAGCCTAATTAGGTTTATTAGTGGTCACCATAGATAAAATCCACATGAGGTGTATCCAGGCTCCTGAGACTGTGTTTCATTATTCTTCCTTATCCATAGCCAGGCTTCCAGTTTGATTTAAATTAGTTTTGTTGCAGAATATTGTAGGTTTCTTTTATCCTTAGGTCAGCTTCTTAGTGCACTTTCTCTTTGCATCCTTTTGAAAAGATTTTGATCTGGAGCTTGTGGATACTGTGAACTGCAGTATTTTGTAGCCAATTTGAGGAAAAAAACCCCAACCTTTTACAAAATTGTTCAGCAATTTAATAGAAATATATGGTAGCTCTTTCTGTAGAAAGAGTAGGTGATTTTAGAGTGGCATTCCAAAGGGGAGGGGAAAAGTGTAGATGTTAATAAAAGTAATTGCATTTCCTTCAAATGCTATGGGATTACACCAGCGACACTTTGCTCTTTTCTTTGGTTTCTTTTCAGTCTCAGAAGTCCAGACTTGGAGGAGGATTCTGGCTTAGAGGGTACATGAGTGGTTTTTCTGTGTAAAGTGTTTTTCTTCTTAATTGTTTATCCATTTTTAAAAGTATTCTCTCTCACTGTTGCCCTTGTTTCATCCTTTTCATCTTAAAATCACACCTTATTTTAGTCTTCTGAGACTGTCTCCTGCCTGTGAGGTGACCTCGCCTGTGGTGAAGGGCCTGTAGGTCTCTACTTGTGAGTTCTTCCTCATCCCTTCCCCTCCTGTCCCAAGCAAATCTTTCATGTATTCACCTTCTTCAAGCTGAGGCCTCCTGCTCTTCTTCCCTGCTTCCATACTGTTGTTTTTCATCTCAGCAAGAGCTCAGTTTGTCTTTCTATTACTATGTGGGTATCCATGTGTCAGGTTGATCTTCCTGTGGCCAAAATCTTGGTTTCTGTATTTTAATATTTTTTTTCTTTTATTTATCCCCAGTCATTCCCAGTCTTTCACAATTTTGTCCATCAGGCTCATAATATAGAGATTGTGTGTAAAGAGTGGTAACAAAAAGTAGTCATCTGTGTGAGAAATATACACAGGTTTTACCTACAGGTGCACCCACAGGGCATTTTCCGTAAACATCAGTTTATTTCTGATTAGATCCAGTAGGTACAATTGATTTTTCTAATGTAAACCATTTGTACCTGTCAGCTCTTGTAGATCTGGGACCTTGGTCTGTTCTGGCTGTGAGGAAGAAGCTATGATCTGGTTTATTCCTGTGGTCTAAATATGAAGCAACTTGAGAGCAGACCTTTTATCATTTTAATACATAAATTTAAAATAAAGAAGTGATGGGAAGGGTGGCACAGGCTTCTTGTTCCAGGAATGCGAAGCGGATTAAGAAAATGTTATAGGTGCCATGGGGACACCATAGTCCCAGGGTATTTCCTGCTTTTGCTCATTAAAGCTCTTTTTCACCTTTACCACGCTGCCTTTTGTCAATAAAGCACTGTCTTGTTTCAGTGTTTTGCAGGACACACAGTAATGAGGAGAGGAAGAAACAGAGAGCGGTATTTTAATTGTAACTGGCTGGTTTTATCCCAGGTGGGGGCTAATTTGGTAGTATCATAAGGCTGGCAAAATCCTCTGATCTCCTGCTGGGCAGAGAAGAACCTAATGAGGTTCAGCAAGGACAAATGTAGGGTCCTGCACCTGAGGAGGAAGAATGCCAGGCACCAATACAGGTTAGGGATGGATCTTCTGGGAAGCACTATTGAGGAGAAGGATCTGTGAGTCCTGGTAGATAGCACACTTTCCGTGCACCAGCAGTGTGCCCTTGTTGCCAAGAGGGCCAGTGGGATCCTGGGCTGAATAGGAAAGAGTGTGGCCAGTAGGTTGAGGGAAGTCGTTTTCCCTCTCTACGCTGGTGAGGCCATGACTAGAATACTGCATCCAGTTCTGGGCCCCCACAGCTCAAGAGGGACAGGAACTACTGGGGAGAGTCCAGCACAGGGCAACGAAGAATAATTAAGGGATTGGAGGACCTCCTTTACGAGGAAAGGCTCAAGGAGCTGGGACTCTTTAGCCTGGACAAGCAAAGGCTGAGGGGAGACCTTATTTATATTTATAAGTATCTAAAGGGTGGGTTGAAGGATGTTGGAGCTGGACTCATTTCAGTGGTTTACAGTGAGAGGACAAGGGGCAACAGGCTCACGCTGGAACATTCAAATATGAAGAAAAACTTCTTTACCGTGAGGGTGATGGAGCACTGGAACAGGCTGCTGAGAGAGGCTGTGGAGTCCCCTTCTCTGGAGATCTTCAAGCCCTGCCTGGATGCAGTCTTGAGTGATGTGCTCTGGGCAATCCTGCTTTGTCAGGGGAGTTGGACTAGATGATCCCTAGAGGTCCCTTCCAACTCTGACAGTTCCATGGTTCCATTTCACTGGTGCTTCCGTGGCCAGAGGGACATAATCCAGTCAAAAACTAATCCTCCAGAACCAGGTTGAAATCTGTTGATCTGGTTGTGGGAAGAAGTTGTACTAGTGTTTGTACAAAAGGGGGTGTGTGTGCCCTAGGACTGAGGCATTCCAGACCTTGGTGGCTTTACCCACTTGAGCTCCAAGTTTAGAGCCTGCCTCTCAGATTCCCCCTAAAATACAAGGAAGACACGATTTCAAATCAATTTTTGACATTACCAGCTTATTCTGATAGATATTTGGTGTAGAAGTTCAGTGAGCTTTTTTGTTTCCATAACAGTTACCAACATTTTTCTTCTTGCAAGGAGAAAATTTCTAGTAGTGAATTAGGGGACTTCAAAAGAGTTGTCTGATTTTGATGATGGCAATTCCTTGGAAAAAGAAAGTGTTGGTGTATTTCTGTGTTTTGTGGTATTTGGCATGGTATCACTCAATGCTTTTAAAGAATTTTCCTTGTACATATAACCAAGGATTATATATATATATATTTCCTTGTACATATAACCATAAAGCCAAGGATTCTTGTATTAACAGTCTTGAAATAGTTTTGCTCTGTTTCCCCCAACTTCTAGAAAACACTTGATGTCATTCTATTTCTTGATAATTTATAAGGATCCTTTTATAATTTTTGTTACAGACTGACACAAAAAGAGATTTGTTTTGCTGTGATCTGATGGAAGCTGCTACTTGCACAGATAGAAATTTGCAGAGAAAATTATTATTGTTGAGCTGTGCTGTTTTTTTCCTAAGACTATTTATTTTGTTGTGTCACTCTACCCCCAATATTGACTATTTTAACGTTCCTAGCTAGGAACAACTTTTGGCTAATAAAAGATGTATTTTTGAACGTCTGTACCTTGAATTAACACAGATTCTTCCTGTGATTTAGCGGACATGTGTCTGTATCAGTAGTAACCTAGATTATTTAATTAGTATTAATTAGTATTTAATTAGTATTGTTTACTGACAATATTATATTCACCTTGTGATCCTTGGCACTACCAAGAGAAGGGAATCTCTTCCAAGAAAGTCTTGATGTTAGTACTTAAAAATTTGCTTAATTTCACCATTAAGCTTTCTTTGTAAGGGCACAATCCGGTCTTAAGGTTTTTTGCTTTATTTTGGTCATGTTGTTTGTGTTGTCATTAAATGTATTTAACCACATATATGGTCACGGTTATAATTACAGAAGCTTCTTAAATACCCCAAAGTCTGCACAATATGTTGCTGTGCACTGCCTGTTTCTAAAGCTTCAATATATTCAGTTCTGAAACATGCTGGATTTGTGGCACTAAAACCTTTTAATGACATCAAACTCTCATATGATTATTCAAAACCTAACAAATTTTGTTCCATGTGATCTTGTGATTTTTTTTTTTCCCCACCCACCTTAATTAAGAAGTAGAATGTTAATTCACAGTTCTTAGTGATGTCTGCACGTGTTCACTAAAGATAAATTTTACATTTGAAAACCTAGGAGGTAAACAAATGTCTGTCTCTAAAAGAACAACAACTTCTTACCTTGTGTCTGACTTCCGAGAGGGGTTCCATCTTTTCCTTTTATGTTTACTTTATCTTTCCCCCCTCCTCCCCCCGTTTAGGGAAACCATTTTCTATAATAAATCACTGTCAAATCTGATTAGATAAAATTAATTCCCTTGTTTGGAGCAAGTATCTTCTTCAGTAAAATAAAGGAGTTTTGATGTTCTCCCACTGATTCTAAGGCAATAAAGAAGACTTTGACCGATAGAATTTTTTTTTTTTTTTTTGCAGCACCTTTGTTAATGCTACTATTTCTTTTTGCTTTTACTTCAGATTTTCAGTATCTTTTAGGTACACCTCCAGTTCTTGCTGTATTCCTTCTCCCTGCCCTGTGAACTCATACATTCTTACAGTGACAGGGTGCAGATGTCGCTTTTAGCGCCGTTCCAGCATCAGGGTACAAACCCATTTCCTATGGGAAATATTGCCTTGCTATTTTAACCCAGGACTCTTAGAATAAACCCAGATTCTCTTCTTTGTCTCTGCCTTGGTGTCCATCTCATACCATATTCTTCTGTACCTGGCACTTCAGGATGTGGGGCTGCTTTTTTTTTTCCTTTTAGAGAAAAATAGGCTTCTCCAGTGAAAGGCAGATTTCGCAGCCAGAGGTGGTGTGTTAGGACTTCAGCAATTAGGACATCTCAATGGGGAAGGATTCACATGTGGATCCTTAGGAAGGAGGACTGTCTATCAAGATGAATTTGTGTAAAATATTCTATTAAATAGAAATTCAGGTGGTCTATTTAGAAGATTGTGTGTGCACATATATATGGATTATATTTAAAGGGAAATGTATTATTTTATTTAAAAATAAATGTATATGCACTCTGTTAGGCATTGACTTGGAGCCATGAGCTAAAACTGTGATGTCTGCCTGGTAGAAGTAAGAAAGCATTTGTTAATCAAATTCTGCTCCTGTTTAATGGAAGTAAATGGGGAAGTTAATTCACTGATTCCTATGCAATATTAAAGGTGTTCATACTTGCTGCTGAGCTTTTAAAGAACACAAAGCCCCTTACTTGAGGCTATTAAGTGGTTAAGTATTTAAAATGAGAGTTCAAGTACTGTAGCTTTTTCTAGGTGTCCAGGGAGGATATTTCCTTTATTTTGCTTTAATTTTTTAAAGTTGGGAGGGTTCTAAATGTTCTTTTTTTCATTTTACTTACAAATGTTTCCTGGTGACAAAGCAGTTTACAATGACATTGGTCCCTGGCGTATATTGCCTTGAAAATCTGTTTGAAAAAAAGTGATTATTAGCATCTTGTGTATCTCTGCAAAGAAATGGAGGCAGAACTGCAATTTGTTGAAGGCCATTCAACAAATTCAGTGGAAAACCAGTTTCTAGGATCCAGATTTATGTGTATGTTCTTCCAATATTTTTTTTTTTCCCAAAAGTTTTGAAATGTTTGCTGTGGAAATTCCTGAAGGTTTGGGGTAGTTTGTGACTTCTGTGTGTTTTAAGTGCTTTATTTATTTGCTTAAATTTTCAGTGTACTGTTTGGGTACACCTTTTCTTGGTGTCATTACTGGAGTCTTGGAATCTTGGAATCTTATTCCTGTAATGTTGTTGCTGTAGTGTCTTCGTTCCTCTCTCTCCTTTAACTTTAGCATTGTATGATTCAAACCAGCAGCAATTGTATTATTTCTCATAAGGGAAGTTCTCTTTTCTGCAGTGGTCAGGTGGACACTTGCCAGAATTGTGTTTTGAGCAACCGTTTGTGTATGTTGAACTTGGGCCTCCATAAAAAACTAAACTTCTAATTCATTACAGCAGTTTGTACCTCACCTTTTCAAAAATCTCTCCTGCAGCTCCACGAAGTATATGCATGAAGTTTTCCCACACTGTCTAAATAACTCATATAAAATGTAATGTGGACATTCAAATCTTGTCTCATACTTGCTATTTATGAAGTAAGTCTGTTGATTTCCGCTTGCTTAGCTTCGGGAAGTTTTTGTGAGGCATCTGTTGTTGCTGTTGGACCAATTCACTGTTAAGCTGCAAAGTTCAGTTCAGAGAAGGAGAAAGTTATATTTGTATGTAACATTGCTGCATGAGAAACTTTTCCCATAGAGCTTTGCATGCTTTCAGGAAGTCAAACATGATTGCAAGAGAGATAACCAGAAACTCTTGATTATTATCTCCAGCTCACGCTGGAAACTGTCTTCTGGAAAGCAGTGTATTGCTCAAAAAAGTTCTATCTGAAGGTTGAGGCAAGTCCTCTTCTAACCTTGTATTTAGTCATCAGTAGAGGTCAAAAAGACAGTATAGGTAGGCAATTTCACAGTAGGGTTACTTCTGCAGATCAGGAAATTCCACCTCCCTACCCTTCCACCCCTTCTTTTTTTCTGCCTGCTTCTGCTGAGTATCTGCTTCCTGTTGAACTGCCCTGTGAGGAATCGATTTTAAAGCAACTGTGCTAAGTAAAAACTCATCTTTCCTTTAAGAATGGCCGCTCTACATTTTTACTTAATTTTTGTTTCAGTATTCTGTGCTTAAAGACTTTTGAACATGTTCTGTAGCATTCCCTGGGCTTGGATGGTTGGTTAGCCATGCAGCTTAGCCATGGCATGCCAGAAAAGAAAAATCCAGCATTTCTCAAATAGTACTGCAAAACTAAAACTCAAGAACTACTCATGAGATATTACTTTGCAGATAGCAATTATATTGCAGGCATAGTGTAATTTATGTAATACATAATGCTTTGCATCAGAAGTTACCATAATTTATTTAGGGGGGAGATTGTTTAATAAGGATATTTCTGGGTGATTTCACTGTCTCATTATAATTTGCATTTACTTTGAGTTTTGTTTCTACAGAAGCATATTATACAAATGGTTGTAATTTTTCTTTTTGTTCTGCCAGATTCAAATGGCAAAAGTTCTTGAAGTGTCCCAAGGAAGTTATTTATGACATACCTAGAATGTAGGAATTGGGGAGCGGGCGTTGAGTTTCTCCAAGTTCCTCAGTGAAAATATGGCAGGGGTTGGAATTTGCCTTTCATGGCCTATTGCCAGCCCTTGCACATACTTTCCAGATGTGGGGAAGGAATAGCTGTTCTTCTACTGTTGCACATTTAATATTTGTAAAATTACAGTGATTTAGGGTTCTCAGCCTTGATTTGATACATTAAAACTTCAGAAACTTTCTTCCTGTTCTTTCTTCTGCAGTCAGGTATGGAAGGGCATGAATTGGTCTGCACTCTGAGGTGAAAGTTTTTGCTATGATGAGTTTTTGTCTCACTGCGGAGAGTGAAATTTGGGGTTTTGGTCTCACCTTGACTTCATTTGCAGATGGAGAAAGAGAAAGTAACTTTTTATGTATGTTTTGATTGTTTAAAAGTGATGTTCCTTGAAAAAAAAAAAGTATTAAAAAAATATTAGACTTCAGCCTGAACACAAGACGCTGAAAGTAATGGATAGTTATTCCCACCTGTGTAAAATCAAAGGCAGTCAGAACAGTAGCAGGATTTAAAAAAATTTCTTTTGATATGGAACAGTAACATCTGAATGAAGTGCAAGCTAGTGCAAAACCAGACCCTACATTATTATTTGTTTTGGAGAGCTTCAGTAGTTCATTTGTGGTTTTCCTGCTTGTAAATAATGCAGTTATCCCATCTGCTGAATGTTTTGGTTCTTTGTATTTTCTGCTGGTAGATGTATCTGTGCCTCTGAGCTATGTTAAGGAAGGGCATATAGCCAGTTACTCACTGATCTCTTGAGCTAAATCACAGAATCACAGAATCTTAGTGGTTGGAAGGGACCTTTGAGATCATAGAGTCCAACCACATTAAAAAAACAAAACAAAACCAACCAAACAAAATAAACAACCTCAAAAAAACCCCCGAACCCAGAAGAACCACACACAGAATAACTTAATGTTCTCTGCAAGTTCTCGAGTTCTTTCCCCCTCTCAATCCCAGGTAGCAGAGGAAGCTTTCTTGTATATAATATTAATATATTAAGTCCCTTCCATTTTGTGAGCTCAGTACTGTAGTATGTGAGCTGTGGATTAAATGGAGAGTAATTCCTGTACTCATCCCTTTGAATATTTTTTTTCCCCTCTTGTGCCTTTAACTGTTAGCTGAGACTGCTGCTGTGCTCAAGAATCTCCTCGGCTTTATTAGCTTAGTCAAAATGATCTTTTTTGGTGGTACTTTACTGCACCAAGCACAATAATAAATACTTTTTCTGTGGGTTGATTTAATTTCTTGAAGATGTTACTGCAGATGGTTGCACAGGAAAAGAGGAGGCATGTTTCTCTCTTGTGATTTCATTAACTGCATACTGTGCATCATTTTGGGGTTTATTAGCTGAGAAGAGCAGTTAGGATTCAAAACTTAAATACTTGCAGTAATCCATTAATGTTTTTCTTTTTGATGTTGTTCACAGTGTTGAGAGAGAGACAAGCACAAGAAAAGTCAATGTGAGAATTTCTCTTTCCTTTTTATTTCAAGCCTGATAGCTCAGGAAGGAAACCTTACCATGGAAAGATAATTTGGTCCATCACCATTTCAGTGGTGTTGCAGTCAGCACTGGTGTTCTGGCTGTGTTTGGGACTGAGTGTTGCTTATCTAATTCTCCGAATTACTCCAAGTGTAGGAGTGAAGCGTTCCATGCATTGAGTATGACTTGAACAGTGCACAAGCATTGTCCTTGGGCCATTTGGCCTGGGATGCTGCTGGATTTGAGAATTTTGTATTCTGTGTGAAAGAGTGCCTGCTGACTGGCAAATGTCTTCATCTCAAGCAGTCTCTAATACAACCAGGAGCCAGTCCTACCTCTCATTTGGAAACACGAGGTCTAATTAATGAATGCGTTACTGCTTTTTTGCTTGATGCCATCTGGTATTTTGAAAGTGCTTGTGGAAGTAGAATCCTTTCATCCTCGCTGGAAGCTGAGCACTTTTTTGCCCAGCCTTTTGATTGTCGTTTCAGTGATAACAATTTACAGCTGAGCTCCCCAGTTTGACATGTGCACACCTGAGGGCGGTGAACTGATAGTAGGATGAAACCTATCTACCAGAGCAACAAAGCCACCCTAAGAAGTTGAAGGTGGTGAATTGTGTAACTGTTTCTTGTTGAGTGTTCAGGAGATTTTTTTATTTATGTCTTTCACAGAAATATCACATACCAGATCCTAGAAGTATAAGAAAGTAAAGAATGTAGAAGTTGGTGTTAGGAAGAAATTTGCGTGGTGTTCTTTGTGCATCTGTGTAGTAACTTGTCTGCATAAAAGCTTGAACTAATTCTGGGTTTGCATTGAAGGTCAGGGAATTCCTTCTAGCCTGAAACAAAGGAAATGTGAGTATCACTTACAGCTTTAGCCAGAATAGTCCATGTTGTACTTTATTCTCAAATGGGAAGGTAAGATGCATTCCCAATTGCAATGTGGAGTCTTTCTGGGAATTGCTTGGCTTGTTGCATTGCAGGTTAATGGTGTTCCTTTTTATACTTTTCTTTATTCGAGGACACTTAAGCATAGAATGTGAAGCAGCAGCAGCCAGGAAGGAGCTGCAAGCAGCACGTCTCTGCAGAGCCCCTCAACGCAGGGGCAGAGGAGAAAGGGAGGGATGTTCAACACATCTGCCAGGGCTTCTTGCTGAGTGTCAGACCTGGGAGTATCCACTTCAGAGAACTCAGAAATTTGGTTTAGGAGCAACTTGAAGGTGATTTTTGTGTAGTTGTATTGTGAATGTTAAGTAAGGATGGATTTTGTGTGAAGGCTTTGGCTTGGCTTTATTTAAGTCATTATTAAATGACTTAACAATATAGCAAAAATGTCTGAAAATTCATTTTATTGCTTGTATGTTTCTGATAGAAATACAGAAATAAATAATTAAAATATAAATGTAAACTGACAGAATTAATGGTCTATCTGTGTGCATCCATGTCTGTAGCTGTATGATTGTGCTGTTCTCCTCCCCCCCCAATCTCTTTTGCATATCCCATAGGACAGTAGGGCTCTGGAAATTCATTCACATTTTGTTGGGGAGGAAACTCTCAATGTTAGCAGTTACGTAGTGAATGAAGTTGTGGTTTGCAGAATAGGAAAATGTTCTTATGGAGGAATTGAATGATGCTGTGGAGGATTTGATTCTCTTTCTGACTGCAACAGAGGTGTTTGGTTTTTTCTCTATGTAATGCTGGATGTTAACCACATATTTTGTGTGTAGCCGCTAATTGTGTGTTCATCACCATCTGGACCAGTTAGTTGCCTTCCTCTGGTTTGATGAGAAGAGATACTGAGAACTCCCAGCTATCACTGACATCAGGTGGAGCTCTGTTTTAAACTGTAAAGCTCTATATAATGCAATATGCTCTAAAAAGTTTGTATGTGGATTTATGAAGTTATTGGTTAATATTGGTTGACTCCTTTTCCCCTTAATATGTCCTGATTCCTTTTGTAATAGAGGTAATAGTGTCACTGGCTATTGGAAGGGTATTTTGGAAGGTAATGTATTTAGGATCCTGTCATAAAGAATGCATTTAAAAATTTTTGTGAGAATTAACAAATCTTGCTGCAGAAAAAATAAGATGTACTGTTTTCAGGAACCACCTGAACATATTTTATCTTTATCTTATTGAAAAGGTTGTAGACTGTCATCATTCTTATATGCATGCCCTCTAATCACTATCTTAAACTTTAATCTTTTTCAGCGTTGACATTTTAACCCAGTCTTGTATGTGGTTTTTTTTCTTTGACCTGTCACAATTGTATCTGATTAATTGTTCTTTGTGGGTTGGTGTTTTTGTTTGTTTGTTTTTTAACAGAATTTATAAATTGCACATTATAAGGCATGCATAGAAATAATAATATATTTATTCTACCTACTTTACTGTTGCAGCTGTCAATCAAAACAGACAGTTGCTCTGAATGGAGCTCATATCATTTTTGGAAGCAACTTCTGTTTTGGAAGAGATGAGTAGGATTTTTCTGAATTAAAATGAGGTGTGATGGAGCTGCTGGTAGATGATGAAAAGGAAAAATCTATATAAAAGAAGCGGTGACAAGTTTTGTTTGGCTTAGTCTTGGTGTCACTATGTTTTGTAGATAGCTACAGAGGGGGTGTACTGTGCCTAAAGTAAGATAGTCTCAGTGGTGGAGAAGGAAGCACATTTTAGATTGTGTGTTTAAGATTTCTGTAGGTCCAGTGAGAGTATGTAAATGTATTTAAAGGATTCCAGAGAGCGATCCTCTCTGCCTAAACTAGAGGCTTTCTGTCATCTATTTCTCTCAGCCTTTAGGGGAGCATAGTTCAACTTTTACATAATTCACGTGTCAGTTTGCCTTATCAATGCTGTGCAGTTTCACTGAATTTCACTGAATTTTTAGAGTTCGAAGGGACCGTAGAGATCATCTAGTCCAACTCCCCTGCCACAGCAGGATTGCCCATAGCTAGAGCAAGTCACTCAGGACTGCATCCAGGCGGGTCTTGAAAATCTCCAAAGAAGGGGACTCCACGACCTCCCTGGGCAGCCTGTTCCAGGGCTCCGTCACCCTCACTGTGAAGCAGTTTTTTCTCATATTTGAGTGGAAT